>JBBPBX010005546.1:30202-71725 GCA_038048925.1 Garcialebias charrua | reverse complement strand
GAGGCAGGTCATTATTTACAACTGATGGAGCCGAGGACACATCCTGAACCCATGATGCAGTACGGTCCTCCCCATCACTGCAGGACAGGGAGTCTGGTAGGGAAGACTCAGCAAGAACAGCACTAGGAGCCTCGCTAAAACATTCTGTTTCGTGTAGGTCAGAAACCGGAGGAACTCCAACCACACTGTCAGCATGGCGGTTCACATTGCTGTCCAGGGTCATTCCCACAGGTAAAAAGTTCACATCAAGAAGGAGGTTGCGATGCACCACACGCTCATTGCCATGCCGATCTCTAATTCGGTAAATGTGGAGAGCAGGTTTGGATGCAACCACCGTGTACATCACAGGCTCCCATTTATCAGAAAGCTTCCGCTTTCCTCTGGCTCCCTTGTTCGCCACCAGAACCTGATCTCCAACTGACAGAGGGTGACCCTTGGCTCTCTTGTTGTACTGGTCACATTGATGTTTCTGCTCTGCACTGGTGCTCTTTTCAGCCATTAACATGGCAGAACGCAGATCTTCAACCAGTGATTTGACATAAGAGTGGTAGTCGCAAATGGCATCATCGTGAAGAACGTTCCGAAAAACAAGGTCAACAGGTAGCCTGGGAATCCTCCCAAACATCAGGTAAAATGGCGCAAAGCCAGTGGTCTCATGAACTGTGCAGTTGTAAGCGAAAGTCAGAGACTGGATCATCTGAGGCCATTTGTGCTTCGAACGTGGAGGAAGAGATCTTAACATATTGCCTAGGGTGCGATTGAATCTCTCTGCAGTCCCGTTACCCATTGGGTGGTAGGGTGAGGTGCGCGATTTACTGACGCCACTCAGCTCCAAAAGCTCAGCTAGCAGCTCACTCTCAAAATTTGCACCCTGATCAGAGTGAATGCGCTGAGGGAAACCATAAACGCAGAAAAACCCATCCCATAACTTCTTCGCAACCCTTTTAGCGGTTTGGTCCTGACACGGGAACGCATGTGCTAATTTTGTGAAGTGATCTGTGATCACCAGAACATCCACAGACTTGTTGTTGCTGTCCTCAGCCGACCAGAAATCAATGCACACCAGCTCCATCGGAGCACTGGTTCTGATGTTCTCCAGAGGGGCTCTCACAGCAGGCTCTGGGGTTTTGCTGAGGACACATCTGGGACATTTTCTCACAAAATCCCGCACATCCCTTTCCATGTCATGCCAAAAGAAGCGATGGCGAGCCAAGGAGAATGTTCGTGGCTGGCCCTGATGACCTGCATTATCATGGACACCAGTCAAAACCACAGACTTCAAAGCATCAGGGACCACGAACTGGAATCGTTTACCTTTTTTCACAGGGTCTTTTATGACACGGTAAAGGACACCATTCAGCAATGTTAGTTTGTCCCATTGCTTCAGAACTTTTAAAGCCAGTTGGTTTTCACCAAAGCGTTCCCGCCTTGACGGACGGCGTCCCCGCTCAACATAGAAGACAACTCTGGAAACAACAGGGTCGTTTCTCTGGTGGGAGACGAGGTCAGACAGACAAAGCGCTGTTGATGGGTCTGTGGTGTGTGGGATTATCATGCCCAGATGGTCAGCTAAAGATGCTGCATGCTGAGTCTGACCGGCATCCCCACTGCAGACAGATGACAAAAGAGAGGAGACCTCGTCACAGGTCATGGATGTGTCAGTTATAACGGAAGAAGAGCTGTCCACTGATTGAAGCTGGCAGGTCAAACGGAAAACATCCTGCACAGCGTGATCAGGAAGCTCACAGACTTGTTCCAAAAGTTCCTGACAAGGCTCTGACAGAAGGCGATCAGCCAAGGGCTTCACAAAAGGGGCTCTGCTCAAGGCATCTGCCACCACATTCTGTCTCCCTGGAACATACCTGATCTCAAAGTTGTACGGGGCAAGCTTAGAGACCCAGCGTTGTTCACAGGCATCCAGTTTGGGCTTGGTCAGGATATATGTGAGAGGATTATTATCCGTCCACACAGTAAACCTGTGACCCTTCAGCCAGTGGCTGAACTTATCACACACAGCCCACTTTAAGGCCAGGAACTCAAGCCTGTGTGCAGGATAGTTGGCCTGACTGCGGCTGAGAGACTTGCTGGCAAAAGCAACAGGTCTAGCAATCTCTCCATCAGCCGGGACCTGTGACAAAACAGCACCGAGCCCATCCAATGAAGCATCAGTTGAGAGAATAAATGGCCTCTCAAAATCAGGATGTGCTAGCACCACACAATCAAGGAGTGCAGCTTTAAGGTCTCCAAACGCTTTCTCACAAGCTGGAGTCCAGTCCTGGGGAGTCAGGACACGAAAAGTTCCAGCCTTCCCGTGTCCTTTGCCCTTCACTCTACGTTTCTGACCTGCGGTGAGTGCGTAAAGTGGCTTTGCAATGCGGGAACAAGCTGGAATAAAGTGCTGATAGAATAGCACCATGCCCAAGAACGACCTCACCTTCTTCTGGCACGGAGTACAGCCATCCTCCTTCATGAGGTCCTTTTTGTCAAAACTAGAAATGACTTTCACCTTCTCCTGATCAACAGAAACACCACCAGCCTCCACAACATGGCCCAAAAACCTCACAGACCTCCTGAGAAAGTGACACTTTTTCTGGGACAGCTTCAAGTTGTTAGCTCTCAGACGGCAGAAAACAACCTCCAGCCTCTTTAACGATTCCTCCTCAGAAGGTGCAAACACCAACAGGTCGTCTAGATAACAGAGGAGGCTGGAAAAGTTCAAGTCACCAAAAACGTTAAGCATCATTCTCATGAAGGAAGCTGGGCTGTTACATAGACCTTGCGGGAGCCGATTGTACTCGTAAAGTCCAAGCGGCGTGGTAAAAGCTGTATAATGTTTGTCGGACTCATGGAGGGGGATGTTGTAGAATCCAGAGGTCAAGTCCATGGTGCTGAAAAGAGCATTCCCACCAAGAGCAGCAAGGCAGTCAGACTGATGGGGTAATGGATGGGCATCCTTAACGGTCTTAGCATTAAGCCAGCGGAAGTCAGTGCATATCCTCATGTCCCCAGACTTTTTCCACACCATAACAAGCGGGGAAGCATATTCACTAATAGACTTCCTTATGATGCCCTTCATCTCCATCTCAGACAAGACCTCCCTCAACTGCTGGTAATGTGCTGGTGGGATGCGTCGATAAGGCAAACGAAATGGTTTCTCATCAGTCAAGTGAATGCGATGGACAAAATCTCTAGCCTCACCGCAATCCAGTTTTCCCCTGGAGAACACATCCTGGTAAGAAACCACAAGTTCAGCCAGCCTTCTTTTAGACTCGCCTGATACCTCACAGCTCTCTATGTCGATGTCATGTAGACCACAGTCTCTCAGCATCTGCACTGGATCAGTACTGTGATGTGATGAGCTTGTTGCAACTGCAGAATGATTGCAGTGCACTTCAGATCTCCCCTGACTGAACGCAAAGTCCTCCACAGCAACACATGGGAAGACATCAGCAATTTTAGCATTGCGGCGCAGTACCAGAGGTTTGTTTGTAGGATTGAGAATCTTCATAGGGACCCAATGGTCCCCCCACATGGGTGTTACTACACGACCCACCAAAATGTTTTTTGGGGTGGAACGAGCAGAGGACGGCTCCACGATCACAGTGCCCCCTAACGACAGGGGTGCAGTGGATGGAAGCTTTCCCCAGACCACATACTCCCGATGAGGAAGGAGGGTGACAGCCTGTCTGAGCCTGACTGTTCCAATCTTGTCAGGTAAAGTAGAGTTTGACCACCGAGAAACACAACTCAGCAGCTGCAAAAACTCTTCACACTCTGGGTTTGCAGTGTTTGATGTAATGAGTTCCCAGTACCCCGGGTCAGTTTTCATTTTTTTAATAAGGGGCCGGAGCACATTGCTACCAATGATGAATTCATCATGTTGGCCAGGTATCAAAAATGTTGGTACTGTAAATTTGAAACCATAGATCTCAATGTTCAACTCATAGATGCATCGAGGCTGCGTGAGAAGGCCACCACACCCAACGAGCACCACATTCGCTGGGACTGCAAGAGGGATCAAATCAACACCCGCGGCTCTTAGCTTGTTCTCTGCCTCCACGCTCAATGTGCATGACATACTCCCAGAGTCCAACATACCCCTCAGTGTAGATCGTTCACTCACTGAAACTGAGGCATAAAACAAATCACTAGCCCTCTGAACTCTCTGTGACCCCAAGAAAACCACTTCGCTGTCTTCAGGTGAAGCGTTACAACATTCGGTATAAACAGAGTGTGCATCTAGTGTATTTGTGAGGGTATTATCCATACTGCCCATGCTGCCCCTCTCATCGCACAGGCTCTCTAGTTTAAATTAGGGTACTGGGAGGATGGCTGTGGTGCGTGATGGGTAGGCTGAGGACAATTCCTTTTAATGTGTCCTGAGCTGAAGCAGTTGAGACACAGTCTGAACAGTCTGCAGTGCGAGTGTGTTGTATGCTCCTCAGAGCAACAAACTCTGCATGGAGCTTGTTGAGGATGTTTAGAACCACGTGTGTAACTCCCCATATGTTGACCATGTTGTTTCGTAGCAAGAGAAGCTGCACACAAAGACAGAACTTTATCAAACATCTCTGCCATCTGATGAGGTGGTTCAACTCCTGAACTGGGGGAAAAAGTTGGCTTGGATGGACCTGCAGTCTGAAAGGGTGTAGATTGTGGAGCAACATGCTGCTGTGGCTGCTGATACAAGGGACCTGAAGCTAAAGAATGATCACACGCTAAAGCAGCCTGGGTAAAATGGACAGCAAACGGTGTTGCATCGGCTGGCGACGCAGCAGTGGGTGATTGAGCACCAAGCTGAGGGAGACAGGAGAGAACCACAGGGCCTGTAGATGAACCAACAGCCTTGTTCGTACTAACCATCGGTCTCCTAAGACTCACAACATGGTTATCAAGGCGACCCTGGACCTCAGCAGCAGTCCACTCCTCAACAGGTTTCAGCTGGAAGGAAAGAGCTAGACCAGGATCAGGACAGTGGTTGATGAACATTGTAACAACTTCAGCTCCTGGATCCTCCACCTGCTTCCCCCTTCTACGCAAACACTCATCAGCTGCTTCAATAGACTTGTTCAGTCTGATCCAATAGTCCATGGCTGTCTCTCCATCAGCAGGCAGGATGTTATAAAAGTCTCTCATTGGCAAATTGGAGAAGATCAGCTCACCAAAGTTGCGTTTCAGAATATCAAAAACAGTAGAAACTAACTTGTCACTACATGACTGAGGCCGGCAGCGGAGTGACACCTGGACCACATCTCTGGCTTTCCCAGTAAGTCTGGATGTGATGATTTCACACATTTCTACAGGGTTCACACATTTTATTCTTGACAGATAACATCTCATCAAACCCTCCCATTCCTGGATGGGGAAAGTATCAGTGTGATCACCTTTAAAATATGGTGGTGCTCTGATGTCAGACTGAACAACAACCTTCATTTGTGACTGATCGGCCGGGATGCTGGGTTGGCTGTCAGCAACCTGAGACTGGTTTTGTGGGTTTAGGCCACTCAGGTTTGTCGTAATGGCATCCCCAATCTGCTTGGCTAAATCAGCAATCACCCCACTAAGAGCCTCAGTAGAAACAAGTTGGCTGAGGTCAGACCTTGCATCACCAACGGGTGTAGAAGCAGCAGCAGGGACAGGTAGGGAGTTCAACTCAGACTTAACAGGGCATTCATATGCACCAGGAGGCATAGGCCTCCCCCTCCCAAAGGACATGTAATGTTGACCCCTCCCCAAACTAAAAGTGACCCTCCGGTCCACTTCATCACCCTCAAAAGGTACCTCAGTGTCAAACATTTCAACAAACAATAACAGATAAAAATCACTAAAAAGAAAAATGCATTAAAAAAAAGAGATATAAAAAATAAAGTGACTACAGATTCCCAAACAGTCTAAAACCAAATTAGTCACAAAAGCTCACATGCATCAGTAGGCAAAAAGAAATAAAAATAAAAAAATAGGATCAGTCTTTCCCACAGAAAAAGTAAAAAAACTTTTATAAAAGTAAAAATATGCACTCTTTTTTTTCACCTATTTCCCTGCCTCCCACGTATGAAACGAGGTGCACAAAAACACAGCAGCAGAAATAGTAACGGTTGTTTGTTAGGATACAGCGAGCCTGCCAGTCACAGCCCAGGGCAAAGGCGCGCAGTGCAACGAGCCAGGCGGGGCGAGACTTCAAAGGCGGGAAGAGCTCAGCGTCACTCGCACAGGTGCAGCTCTGGGCACGAGCAGCAGCGGAGGTTCAGCGACACAGCGGGTCGAACGGCACCAAGTGTAACCGGATCCTTCCTGCGTTGTGCTGGTTTTATGGATTTATTGATCAGACCGTGACACGGTTTATCTTTAGTCAGGATAGCGGTTTATTCTGGTGGAATAACACACACACAACACCGTGTTACCGACTGCCCTGCTCCAAGTCTCTCCCCACAAGACAACGTGACAAAAGGGCATGAATAAACATTCTTATAAAACATACCTGGTGGAATAACACACACACAACACCGTGTTACCGACTGCCCTGCTCCAAGTCTATACAAAACAAAAATGCATGAAAATTAACTTAATAAATCTATAAATAAACTGAATATATTTACATGACAAATAAACAGCACGTACCTCTCCCCACAAGACAACGTGACAAAAGGGGAGAATCCCAGGGGTACAACCAATTTAAAGACAAAACCACAGAAGAAGAAATAAAAGGGAGGGGCTTCTGATCTTAAAGTAACACGGCTGAAATAATGACAGTGGTGTTTCAGTCAGGTAATAATACAATAATACAACAATACAAAAATACTTTTTGTGTAATTATAACAAAAGAGAAGTACAACCAGGTTACACTAGCGCTACTACGAACACTCGTTTTTCAACACAAACGTACATACTAGTTCATAAACATGCTCAGAAACTTGTTTACAAACTGTTAGCTAACACACTTTCATCTAAAAACACATACCAGTGCTGTATTTTCTGTATGTTCTGTACAACTTTACTGTTCGTTAGTCAGCCCGTAAGTCCGGAACCTCATATGTCGATGCGCTCGTAAGTCGGGGAGTACCTGTATATATATTTTGAGCAATTTTATGAATAGTAAAAAAAATCATGTCTGTGGACCTTTAACCTCATAATACCATTTCAGTTTGGGCTCTGACCTCATGTTCAAGGTTTGACCAAAATCATTTCTCATCATAAAAACTCTGTTCAGGCCTTTAATTTGATTAATGCATGTATTCATTTATTTAGCCTACTTGTCATATTCATCTATCATATTTATTAGATTTATTTATTTATGTAATTGTCTTGTAAATGCATGCACGCACATGTATATCAGTGTGTGCACGCGCTCGTGTGTGATAGAGAGAAAACCCGGAGGAGGAGGAGGAGGGTGGCAGAGGATGAGGAAGAGGAGGCGGAGTGAAGCCAGACGCTGGGACTCATCGGGAAGGAGGAAAACTTTTTCAAAAGTTTCAGGAGGTGAGAGGAGAATCACAGCAGCCGCTGCGGAGCTGCGGAGGATCTTAACGGGACGGGGACTTGAACAACCCCCATCAGTGGTGGAAATTTAAAGTTTCTGTGAACTCTGAACAAAGGATGTATTTCTACTGAAAACAAAAAGATCTGCTTTCATACGCTGGAAACTTTTCCACAGAGATGGAAGGGAATATCCAATGGATTATTTTCTTCTTATTGTGTTTGCACGTTGGCCAAGGTGAGTTCAGGTGTTTCACTAAAACTCGCAGCATGCTGGTGTTTTTAGATCCACAGGTTTGTCTGGACATGTCTGGACAGATGACCCACACTGTCCGGACCCATATCATCCACATGATGAAGATCATCTGAACAGGCTGTTCATGAGCAGAAGCCTATTTTGCAAGAAAAAAACAACTTTTAATAATTTCATTTATTATTTATTACCCAGTTTATGAATGGACAACTTTGTGAAAGAATCAGGTTTCTCATCATGCCTGAATGTTTCACACACACAATTCACTGAACTACATTTGAACTAAATTATAGTTTATTTTGTGAAGCATGATTATCTTTCTTAGTTGATAAACCATTAATATAAAGAGCATGGACATTTAAAAGACAATACAAACACCCTTTTTTTTTACACATTGTTCAAGTTGAAGATATCTAATCTACTGTATATGATAAATAATTACCATTAAAAACAAGTTTTTCTGTAATCTAAAAAGTAAGCTTATATCTCCATCAAGGAAACACAAAGGTTTATCTGATTTGAACAAAGTAAACAGCAAACCCAGCAGGAAAGGCCCTCCTGCTGTCCAAGTATCACAATCAGTGAGTTTTACTGAGCGTTGTGTTTGTTGGCACAATAATGTGCAGAATGGATGAAACCACGGCTTGTTTTATCTCTTTATCATTTTATTTCAGTATGGTTTTATAACCTGAAGGGGCTCCCTTTATACAGTAAGTTGGGATACGTGATAAAAAGTTTCATGGTTTCCTAACAAAATCTGAATTTCCACAGGATTTCGCTGTGTGGACAAATACAGGCCTTGCGAAAATGGAGGGACGTGCATGGATTCACCCTCTCGATGCATGTAAGTAAAGCATACTCTCTACAACATTACATTAAAGATTCACGTTCAAACGTTGTGGTCTTGTTTGGTTTCCTTTGCTTAAAGAGTGAGCTGTCCAGTCAACTCATTGTTAGATTCTGGTGTGTGTGGTTATTATAGCAGCCAGCCAAACCAACATGTGGGTTTACTGTTGAAAGCTGTAAAATTGATTAAGCCTGTTGATGAGCATCACCATGCCTCAACATGTTTAACTGCCTCACTCATCTCCTGCACCTGTTAAAGGGCTTAGTCAGATATCAGGTTTTTTTCCCCCTAGGATCTTTTTTGTTTAACTAACTTATGAATTTTCCTTGTTTTCTGCCTTTGAATTGGTGAACTCTTGGATCTTCTGGCAACGATGAGGCCTTTGTTTTTCTCATTGGTGGTGGTGGGAGACTGGCTCATTTAAAAACCTGTAGTTTTGCAAACATGCTTAAGTGTTTCAGATAAATGAAATGCATGACAAAAACTTCTTTGGAAGCCTTTGTTTCCTTCCAAAATTCATTCAACCTTTATGCAGGTTAATCCCATTGAGCCTCGAGGACTCATTTACAAGACAGACCTGGCTACAAACTACAAAAATAGTAAATGTATTAATTTATTGGTGAAAGCTTTTAGTGCTGTGTACTGCAGCTGGGTCTCATGTGTATGTCAGTGCTGCATTTTGTCTATAGTTTTTTTTATTACTTGTAGTAACCATTCCATGCTAGATAATGTGTAACTTGACGGCATGTGAAGCAAGTAATCGTTACCCACATTTTTTAATCATTAGCTTTAGTCAAGTTATTTGAGAGTCGCTGAGTCTAAATTTATTTAAAACATCATTTGACACCAAACTTACTGTTAGTTTTATAAGTAACTGTTTTCTTTTATCCACCCAAAATAAAATCACCCTCCTGTGAAGTTTTAAATTTCCAAATTTAGTGACATGGCAGCATCATCTTTCCCTTTGTTTGTCTTTTTTGTTCTGTTACTCCTCTTTGCTGTGACCATGTAGTTACATATGGTAAAGAAATTAGACACATGCATTTATGATCATTGTGAGAAAAGAAAAGTTGCTCGAGTTTAAAGTTAAAGCATTTCTAATGAAAGTGGAAATTATGTGTACAAGTCCCAAAGCAGCGTAGAGCAGGGGAGCTGAGCGTGGACACATGAGAGTGGTCGGACCAGTACGTACTTTGAGTGGTGGAGCCACCCCACCCCTTCCCATGGGAACCTACAGAAATGGGAGATCCAAAACAGCAGAAAAGATCCATTCTTCCCCCAGATACCTGTCTGAAACCTGGCACCACAGCACAGTGTGCAGAGAAGTTGAGAAGAAAGGCCATTGCAAAATGAGGGCAACACAGAGGGGAATGAAACATAAAGCAGATACGTGCTTTGGCATTTGCAAAGAATTTGGAAAACCAGTGGAAAATAAGCCAAATGCCTCTGTTCTTTAAAACCTTTCATATTGTTTTATAGAAAACATAGAGCTCGTTATAAATTTGTCATGTTGTTTGATTTCTACCACAGGAAATTGCTTCCTACATGAATGAAATACTGAATGACAGGTGCCATCTTAACCAAAGTACTGTATACCATCCCAAACACTAACATATACCGTAACGTAGAAAAAACAAGTTTTTTTTACGTGTTTGTGGAAGCTTAGACCACTTCTTTGAATCCTAAACATCATTTGATGCATTTTTCTAAAGACATTTGGTAAAATAGTTACAGAGCCCACTTGTGCCACTCTACAAACGCCTGTGACCATTCCATTGGTGTCAAAGGCGCCTACCGGTACTGACAACCAGTGATTCTTTAGCAACAAGTTGACTGCGGCTCTAAAGTCCATTCTTTTGAAGTGATAAGTTTTAATTCCACATTTAAGTACAGGTATTGATTATTATTATTTGAATGCTTCAAAGCTGAATTTGTTAGAAAAAAAATACCTTTAGTTATTGTACTACTGTTAAATAGTTTGACTAATCACTGATTGGCACATAATATATTCCAAATACTTTTTGAATGACAAGCAAAATGTTTCATCTACATTTCCTGACATTTTTCTTCTTCACATACACAATCATAATTTTTAAGTACCGTATTTTTCAGACTATAGGTCACACCCGAGTATAGGTCGTGTTGTCCAATTATTGCCAAAGAATTGGAAAAATCCATATCAGAGTCAGAGTCAGAGAGAATTTATTGTCATTTGCACCGCATGTAGTACATGTGTTGAAAACGAGATTATGTACACAGGGTCCCAGTTACATCCAACAACAAATGCAAGAGAAAAACAATAATAACATCTAGGATTAACTAAGAGAGACATCAGCTAGTAATACACTAAGCCCTAATGTAGTAGAAAAACATCATTATAAACAGCAGCACGAACATGAGCAGATGGTCACAGATGAACGCAGATAGTCACAGATGAACGCAGCAACAAGAAACAGATCAGTATCAGCATGATGTGACATTTTGCAGTGTTTATTCTTATTATTTATTTATTCATGAGTCTGACAGCCTCAGGGTAGAAGCTGTTCCTCAGCCTAGTGGTTCTACATTTGATGCTCCTCAACCATATGGTCGCACCTGAATATAGGTCGCACCTACGTCAAAATGTGGACCGTGTTTAGCTCTGCTGCAAATGTCTCTTCCACAGGAGCGCACAGCAAGGCTTTTAAGAAGATTAACACTTAAAAACAATTATTTGTTTGATAAAAATTATAGCAAATATGTGTCTGAGCTGAACTTTTCTTTAATAAATGAATAATTTTAGCAGGATAAACACCTAAAAATATATATTTGTTAGCTGACATTATTGTAAGAGTGTGTCTCAGTTTAATTTTTGTTAATAAATGATTACAAATCAGCTTATTTTATAAAAAGCCATATATAGGTCGCACCTGACTATAGGTCGCAGGCCATGAAAAAATGATAAAAAGCCATGACCTATAGTCTGGAAAATACGGTACATGTATTCTCTATGATCTTTCAGTGTTTTAGGATGTTGAACTTGACAGTGAATGGCGGATAATGTCACCGTGAATGTTGCCTTGTAGGTGAGCAGTCAGGAAGTCCAACTGAAGAGCATGCGTGTGAAGAGGGCCACTGCAGCACGACTGGAGGAGCAATAATTAGGCAGATTGAGAGGGTGTCACTCAGAGAGGATCCAGCTGGAGAGATTGGACTGGGGGTAGGGAAAGGGTGGAGAGAGGCTGAGTTGGACGGAGGAGTGTAAGTGGGCAGGGGGTGGGGGGGTGTTGTCTGCGTATAGGACAGCTGGTGGATGTTGTGATGGTAATCCAGTGAAGTCAGATCTTTACAAAAAGAAAGCATAGGGCCAGGTGTTGCCATTGAGCAGTCAGTCGCCCCCATACTGGGAGAAACAAGCTTGTGGAGGAATGAAGCTGGTAGCCCACAGCCCCTGTAGCACATGTTGCCTCTCACTGAGCAGCAACCAAGATCTTGTTTTTTCTCTCTGCATGTTGTCTTAGCTCTCAAGTCTCATCCTCTTTTTCAGCGCATTGGCAGATCACAGATTACAACCAGCTCTTTCCCTTCATATCTGCCAAACTGAGTTGAAATGAACGTGGGTCGTTTCTGCTGCCCGAGACCCCTGGATTCAGTGATCTTCTGAATGCTATACATTTTTTGCCCTTGGCCTCAGCAGCAGACTCAGCAAATAAATTGTGTTTTGTCATGACCCTGTAGCAAACCCTAGCCTCTTAAAACACAAAGAAAAAGGGACATCTTTGCTTTTGATAAAGAGCAGGCCGTCCACCCAGTGTGGAAGTCCGTTTATGTTGCTAACATCTCTGTAACCACTTGACTTTGTTTAACTTTTAGAAAATATCGACACAATACAAGCGTAAGTGCTTTAGATCAAAGCATAGTATTGTTTGTTTCATTAGCTAGGTTTTATTTTTTCTCAGAAAGGACAACAATTTTTTTATGAAAAATGTAGACTGTTGCATTGTTTTAAGACAAAAAGGCAAATAATGCATTTTGACATAATTACCATAGAAATATATTCGCATGGCAATGTGTTTAGTGAAAGACCATAGCAAGAGACAGATTAGATTGTTAGCTTAGTGCATGGCACCTCAGGGCTAGTGTTTTCTTTGGCATCTTTATGGTGGATTAGAAAGGAATGCTTAGCGAGTAAGAATCCTCGTCTCCCTCTGGTGCTTTCATGTTATTGTCTCTATCCCCTGCCCATTTGCCCTGTTTGCCCCTTCAGGAATGCCTTTAATAAAACTGTTAGCCTCAACTCATTGAAAATGCAATGTTTCAGATAACTTGTTTGATTTCTGATTAGTTACTCTGCAATTTTGTGAATCAACATAAAGCTCACATCACTCACGCTGCCCTGTTGGGCAGATGGGTCCATTGGCATGCCATTACCCAAGAAAACCGATGTACTGAAGACTGAACAGATTCAAATGGCAGTACCGGTATTTATATCCACCAGGAGATGAGTACAAACTGACAAAGTGGTTGAAGATGTGGCTTTGTTGTCTCTTCTTCCCAGTGGGTCGTGTATAGGGAGACTGGGAGCTGTGGTTCCCAGGCCCTGTCAAAGGAAGTGGTGCCTTCTGACCTCCCTGCTACGCACATCCTGTCTTATCTCACAAGCTTAAGCTTCCGAGGGCTTCATGCTCCATCATTTTCCAATTTTTGCTTCATTTTGTTTTGCCACCACCAACTCACCACCATATAGCTAAATTACAAATAAATAAATAAATAAAACTTATGTCACTGCTTTGAAAGTACATTTGGAAATGTTGAGTTAAAATCCTTTACTGTACTTTTCGGGGTACAAGTCGCTTCTGTGTATAAGCCGCTTTGTCCAATTATTTGGAATAATTTGAAAAAATCCATAAATACGCCGCTTCGCCCTATAAGTCGCATCTATTATACGTCACCGCTACGCGACGCGTCAGCGCCTCATTTGCCCTGCTGAACATGGCTGCCACAGAAGCGAGCCAGCACGGAAGGACGTTACAAGATTAACACGGTAAAAACAATTGTTTCTTTGCTGAGAAAAAATATATTTCTTAGCTGACATTATAGCACAAGGGTTCCTGAGCTTAACCGTTCACTCTGTAAGCCTAAAAAATATCCGTCGAGTGGTTTATGACTTTAAAACGGAAATAAAACCGAAGCTAACGAGACGATTCCGTCTCTAAAAACACGAATAAAAAAATCAAATTTTATCTCAAATGTCTTATACAGGGCAACAGTTTGTACATGAAACCCCATATAATTACACTCTGTAAGCAGAAAAAATATCCACCAAGTGGTTTATGAGCTATATATCTAAATAGTAGGTACAGTATCTGTTAACGGTAGCTAACCGCTAATAAAAGATCGTTTTTTTTTTTATCTCAAACATCTCATAAAGCTAGTCAGTTGTAAATGACCACCAAATAATTACGCTCTGTAAGTTTCAAGAAAATCCGCAATGTGGTTTATGAGTTATCTTGCTAAAAAACACAGCTAACAACACAGCTAATAGTAGCTACATCCAGAGCAGGAGGCGGGCAGCGACAGAGTCAGTCCGACCAGAGGAGGCTTTTTTTGGACACATGAGCTAGAAACGGTCGGTGTACTCTCTGGAAGTGTACCCCTAGCGGACAAAAGTGGCACTGTACCATTTTTTTGCCAAAATGAAAAACGGCGATATCATAGCCAAAAATGGATCTAAAAATATAATAATAATAATAATAATAATGTCTTTTCCTGTCATCTGCGTATGTTTCCCATACACAGACGAAATTCATCTCTGCATTTAACCCAACCACCTACCAGGTGGTGCAGTGAGCAGCCATAGAACGCGCCCGGGGAGCTGGAGAATTAGATGTGCACTCATAGACACCCCAAGGTGTGTAGTGGCCGGGACGCGAACCCGCGTCCTTCGGGTTCCAAGTCAAAAGCCCTGCCACTACACCATCTTGGATCCATGGGAAAAAATCCATAAATATGACGCTTCGGCGTATAAGCCGCAGGACAAGCAAATTAGTTAAAAAAACAGTGACTTATACACCGAAAAGTACGGTACTCCTTTGTATGTCACACTAATCCCAAAATAATGTCACTTTTTCCATTATTGGGAGTTGGCAGAGGAATATCCTGTTGGAGTCTCTGTATGTCTGAACTGGATGCTTATACAGGGATAAGTGTGGCTTTGAAGTTTTATCCACTTGCTGTTAGGTGCTATCATAAAAAAAACAATGACTTCTGTCGAGACATTTAGGTGGGCCTGGTTGGAATTACGTACTGAAGCCAGTAGAATCCCCCCCNCCCCCCCCGTTTCTCGCCTCCCTTTAAAGATGGTTCTCTCATTAAATGATTCAGGAAAAGGGTTTCACTGTTCAAATAAGCAAACTTTATACAAACAATGTTACTTTTCCCAGGCAGTTTCTAATGTTTGTTATTTGTATTGTATTTTTATTTGAGGTTCTTTTAAAAGTTTTGAAACTAAACACCAGAGAGAAAAATAAATCTAAAACAATGCTATTTATTTGAGTAAAACAATATTTTTTTTTTTAAAGCTAGCACACATCCTTCTTGAGAAACACCATTGCCTTTATGGATGACGACACTTGAGATTGTAAACATTCTCTGACAGTTGCTTATCATGAAGAACCTTAGCCAGTGCCCCATAAAAATCCCCGTTCTTTCAGGACTATAAGCGTGGAGTCTGTGCTGGTCTTAGTTAGTCAGTGACAGTTTCTGTCAACAGTGTTAAGTGTGGAGTGTGTCTTATCAGATGCTTGCATGTGTCTATTTACTTCTCAGTCCCAGTGCAGACAATATTTTCTGTGTAGTGAATAACAACACATACCAAAAAACAGTCCAATTTACTTTTTTTTTGCACTAAAATAACACAAAAGCTTAACGTTTTCGGTTTTGGATGGGGTCTTTCCAGTTTCAAAGTGTTTCAAAAAATCTGGTTTGATTTAGGTGGTTGGGTGGGGTTTTGTGGTTGAGTGTAGTTGAACATGCTTTAAAGGACCCTGACTCTTGGATTCATGCAATGTGGTTATGGGCAAACACATTGGTATTTGAAAAATCTGATGGTGAAGCCCATTCTTCCAAACTGACACTAAACAGAAACTTGTGGAAATATCACATTTAGTTATAAATAAAGTACCAAAACAAAATGTGAGTACATCCTTATCATAACAGTATTGATTCAGTCCGCAACACACTTATGGTTTCATTCCTTTGTCAATGGGATCTTTGTATTTCTGGTATTTTCTTTTTAAAAAAAATTGTGAACTTGAACAAAAACTATCGGAGGTTAGAAGGATTCACATCATACTTTTTCTGCCATGTTCTTATCAGTTATTTATTTGGACAATTTTTTTTTCATAGTACCATTTTTTACATTCATGTCTGAATTCATGTCTGAAGGGAGTGATGACGCAGAGGTTAGAGAAGGTGGACCTGTGATCGGAAGATCGCTGGTTTAACTCCCGGTACCGACAACATCAAAATGTGGATGGGATAGGTGAAGCACGCACACCTGCCTCCACCATCATTTGCCCCACTCTAAGCCCTTGAGCAAGGCACTTAACCTGCACCATCTGCTCACTCAAGCGCCCTAAATAGCAGCTCTCTGCTCCACACAGAGGGCTGTGGTAGCTCGGTGTGGTTGCGTCAGGAAGGGCATCCGGTGCAAAAATAATTGCCACGTCTTCGTGCGACTTAGTTTGCGGTGGCGACCCCTGAAGAAGGGAGCAGCTGAAAGAAGAAGAAAAAAATGATGTCTGGATGGCTTCAGGATCTTTATTTATTTATTTTTTTTTATTGTTGATGTGAATACCGTTGTTTAAACGCACCTAGTCCTTTATACCATGAAACACACCAACACAAGGGTTGAACGTAACTGTACCAGGTTCAGTGGTGCCACTCAAAACTATCTGCACTTGAAGTAGAAGCCGTCTTCTGAACTTCCCCAACTGTCCTTACGAAGCCCTGTCTCTCATTACCCCTTTTTTCCTCACTCCGGCTTTGTCTCACTATGGGTTACTGTTGCCAGGCTACAGCCTAGGCCTTTAAAAACTAGCTGTTTGGGTCACTGCTTCCCCCCCATCCACCCCACCCCCAACACTTTTGTACAAAGGGGTTCTGACTACTTTAGCTCTTTTATTTGGCCTACAAAACAATCCCAACCCCCAATCTGGCTCTTTGCAGGAGAAGGGAGAGCCAAGCTGAGAAGAGCCAAGCAGAGGAGACTGCTGGAGGGAGGGGGCAAGGATGGGCCCTTGTTGGCAGTGTGGTGGTGTCTGTGGAGACTCTGAGAAGCTGGTTGCTGCTTGCTTGTGGCAATGGAGATTGAAAAGAAAGCTGCGTTAAGAAAATAAGATTGCAAAGAACAAGTTTTCTAGAAATTTGAACAACCAAAAAAATCTTCAAAATCTTCTCTTAAAGTAAAGACCTTGAAATGTTGCTACTGTACTAATACTGTAAAACACTTGTTCTGTTGCTACTATGAGACGCTGGTTGCTGTTTGCATGTTGCAATGGAGATTGAAAAGAGAGCTGCGTTAAGAAAATACGATTTCAAAGAATACGTTTTCTAGAAATTTGAACAACCAAAAAAAAAAATCTTCAAAATCTTCTCTTAAAGACCTTGAAATGTTGCTACTAATAAAACACTTGTTCTGTTGCTACTATTTCTCTCCTATTGATGTAAAATGACTTCAACAGATAAGGAAGCTCTTTTTTAACTTGTTTCTCTGTGAAGCATGACAATACGTATGAACCATGTCAGAGATTACATCCTCTTTGTTCAAGGTGAACCACCTTCTGACCTCTGCCAGAATAGCTACTATTGTGTAGAAGAGGATGAGCTCAGGTTACTCTGCTCAAGTGAACCAGAAAGCAGGAAAATTAGGATTGTATGACACAAGTATAGGTGAGAAACGTTTCTTACAAAAATCAACACATTAAATGAAATATGCTTATGCTTGATACAGAAGAACAATGGATGCATCAGGGTATAGAAGAACAAAGACATCACCGTAAAATATGACCTTGTAAATTCAAAAAACATTCAATACAAAAACTATATATATGTATATATAATAATGTATGATGTGTTTTAAACCAGAAAACTGTGTTTAGTCTTTCTTTCTTTTTTTAACTTCTTCAGTGGATCTTCTTTTGTATGCATTCTTGCTACTACAACAATTCCTCCAAGGCTGAAGGTGGTTGTAAGTTTCTTTTGATGCGTTTAAGTGTGTAGTGATTGTTGCATGCGTTTGCGTATTTTGCTGTGGTGCTCTTGTTTAAAAATGTGCCTTGAGACTGTGGAATTGCTAATGCATGCGCTTGCAAAGAATGACCAGAGAGTTCTCATATCATGCGTGCAAGTACTGTATGTACCGGTATGTTTGTTACTGGGTCAGTCTCATGGGCAAAACAGCACAGTTGTTTTGGCTTAAAGTCTGGCAGAAGAGTTTAATGCCGGACACCCAGAGGTGCTCTGACAGATGTGAACAGATGGTAGGATTGCAGCTGGCAAAAGTCGTCACATGTGTTGACATGGAGAGATTACCCACTCTGGCCATCTACCGGTATGTGCTGAACTCATAGACCTTCTCATCTGCTGCACTCTCTTCCTCAAAGGTCAGATGTCGGCAGTCACAGAGTATGGCTAAAGGGCCCATTGCACAATAGCAGCCTGCACCTGCCGTTCATATCTGCCACGGAGTTAGACACAGGCAAAGGCTCAAATCCTGCCCTGCTTTTCCCGTAAGCAGAATAATCCACAAGGTTAGAGACTGATAAGCAGATTTTTCATAGCTGGATAAAAAACTAGCGTAAAGTTGCATGTCTTTCACTTTCTCTGCACTGATAGCAGTCTGATTTGTGTGTTGTGGGAGTAGCATGTTGGCAATGAGTTGAGTCTAGACAAAAGAATGTGTGTTTTGGCTATTTGGTTTGATGTACATTTATCAGGGAGGACAAACAATTCATCTGACAACACTTCTGTTTTTTTACAGACACATTCATGTACTCGTGTCTACTAATGTAGCAACTATAAACTTTGTCATCATACCTGAAACCCTTGTTCCATCACTCCTAATATTTTAGACTTTTCAGTGGTGTTCAGAGAGATCCCTTAATTGGGTTGTTGAGGTCCATTTTGTCAGCAGAGACTCATAATGGCCTATTAAAAAGAGCAAGAATAGCTTGTTAGTATTGTAACAGTTTGATTTTCCTGAACTCTCAATATCCCACAATACGTGAGGTTCCAGAAGCATTGGACAGATTGTGTTGTGTTTTTCATGTCTTCGGGCGACTTTCTTCTTTGGTACTGTCAAAGACCTCTTTGTGCCACATTTGTGTTTCATTTTTAGTGACACCCTAGATTCCAGACATAGTTAATTTGCCTCTAAATAAACCCAGCCAAGCCATGACAAATAGCCATGGGGACCAAGGGTGGGGAGCAGGGACTGGTTGGATGTCAGTCTTGCTTGTTTGTCTGTATGGTTGCTAGGGCAACAGGAATTGTGCACTAGGAGTGAGTAGTGTGTTTCTAGAACAAAGGACCAAGGATTACAGGAAATATGACATGACATTCCTGCTGGACCAGACCACTCTCATCTCTTATTTCTCACCACCAGTGGCACCTTGTAAAAAGATGTTTTCTCCTGCATAGCAGCACCACACCACACTCTGCAGCCTGATGGACATTATCATCACAATCAGACAGGGGACCTCTGACACATGACCTCTCAGCGCGTGAGAGTAGTTCAGGAGAAAGCCAAGCTGGCGTTCAGAGGGGATTTAGAAGATAGAGAAGCTGTATCTGTGCAGACTCTTTCCCTCTTTGCAGTCGAGAGTAGCTTCCATTTAACATCACAAGACATTATTAGTGCTTCATTGCTGACTTTATGCACGTTAATGTAAAAACACGTAATTTTTCCTTTGGTATTTATTGTTTGCATACTAATGATTTTTATATACCATCAAACCGTTTCTTTGAGAATGTTAGACATTTTTTTCTGCTGTGTATGTGTAAATGTTTATCATTGTGAATGTTTTGCATCTCTGTAGCTCCTTCGTTTGACTCCTGAATTTCTAAAGCTATTCAAGTCAATCAGAACCGAACACCCTTTTATTTTCTCATCTATAAAAAAGAAACATGTTTCAATGGCAGTGCATATCTTCATTAGCTAAACTTTGAACATCTTCAGTCTGCTGGCACAAGAAGACTGCAGGCGTTTTTGTAATGTTAATCACAAGGAATGTGTGTATCGAAAGATAAACAATAAAAAGTGATAGTTAGCTGGGTGATATTTCCACTACAAGAGAACAGAAAGTAACCTACCGGTATTGTTGATTCTTTTTCCTCCAATGAAGAAATAGACCCCTTTCACGGATTGCGCAATACCGGAAGCACCGCCATGTTGGAGACACTCGCGATGTAAACACACAGTAGTTGAAGTCGGAGCTCCGGTTTTATTTCTGATTTGACCTTGTTGTCTGTAAAACAAACCTCTGTAAAGAAGACAGAAGCTGCAGGAGACTATGTGGACCAGCTTCAGCCTGCAGCAAAGGAACGTCATTTGGATAAAATACAGATAATTGGCAGCTAAGACCCATACCAGCTGTCCAACATGTCAGAAGATGAGAAGACCTTACCAGCTGTGACCTACGCAGACATTGTGAATTATTTGGTGATTTATATTTAATTTTTAATTTGTCTGTGTACATATAAATATATTTTGGGTGTGTTTTTAAACACACACTAGCTATGTATTCTTATTGTAAATGTATGTGACTCATCACATCAGTCTGAGGATTGAAGCAAATTTTGTCAAAATGATCTTAGATCCCTGTTTTTTAAGCTACATTTGATCCCTGGATCAACCAGATCTGAGCGGTTCCAGAGAGCAATGCCTTGATTTTCCTTATTAATCCAGACTAAATGTGTAAATGTGTGTTTCAGTTCATTTTATAGAAGCTCTGTGCAGAACTACCTCAAAACATATTTTTTAAATAAACATGTGAAGTACAATGATGGCTGACAAGTGTTATTCAAAATGTTCAACTCTTGTACAGTGTTTCAACACAAATTATATAAATAACAGCTACTCTATGAATCTAATTACAGTAAGAACTTTGAGGTGCATTCTGCAGACATTTATCTTTTAAGATAATAGTACGAATGGTTGTCTTTATATAGACCTTTTTTACCTTACAACTACTTTGAGTTTGGCAGAATATTTTCTAGTCAATACAAAAAGTGCACAAACAAAATGGTTAATGATACATAATGTCATTTATTCTGTTTAAAAGAGGTTTTCTAAATCGACGTGAGCTATACAGTATCAGCACCACTATGTGAAATATGTAAGTTGTCTTGTTTGCTCACGTCTGTGTGATATCCATTACAGAAAAAGCATAATCAAAATTACATTCATCAAATCAATACATAAACAGTAATGATATAGTAATTCATGCTCAAATCAAAAAAGGCGTTCAATACAGGATCAACTGGACTTTATTTGTTACTAATAAAGTCCAGTTGATCCTGTATTGAACGCCTTTTTTGATTTTATCATGTCCTGGACGACTGAGAATCTTCACCAGCATCATGCTCAAATAAAGAGTGCAGTGAATGAAAAATCATGTCTGCCCCATATTTGCAAAAACAACTTCAAAGTAAAGGTGGAACAATGTAAAATAAAAATAAAAAAGGTTCACATCAGCTATCACTCTTCTATCCACTTGTTCTTTTTACAATTCATGCAGCTACTCATAACCCACCAAAGGTGTTGACAGATTAACCAAGGCACAGCACACAAAGCCAATCATATTGATTAATGCAACTTTTTCTGGATATCTACATGTTTGAAAATCAATAGGTAGAGGGCCATTCAAGATTGTGTATTTTTGTCTTACACAGCCTATTCAACATGGATTCTAACATGTGCTATTTGCCATGTTTTTTTTAGTTCTTTTTTGTCGTCGGTTGAAACGTTCTGCTGCCAGATGTCATCCACCATCAGCACCAACTCCTACAGACTTCTCTGCAGCACACGTCTTCAGTGAAGGCACCCAGTCTGGATCATCCTTGCTGTACAATGGAGCACGTCTGCCTAAGAAAAGAAAAAACATAATAAAATAAAAATTACTTAAATGAAGTTGTAAATAATTGGTGTGTTCATATGCATATGAATTTCAAAACAGGATTTAACATAGCACCGGATTGTCAGTTGTCAAACAACACAAGAACAGTTAATTTAGGTAACTGTATGTGCTTCTTACATATTTAGTGTTTGTACGTATTTTTTGCTTTTCAACTTGAGAGCTAGGTGTGTAGTTTCTCATGACAGTGCTCTTGTCATGAGTGTCATGACATGACACTCATGACAAGAGCACTGTCATGACAGTGCTCTTATGAATTTTGAATAATCAGCATAAACAACTCAACAACTGAAAGCTTAACAAGTAAAAAACAAATAACTCAACAAAAAAAATTGTAACGTTCCATGTACATTTTATGCAGCACAGTTAAAGGATTGTAATAATAATAATCATTTTATTTAAAAGCTCCTTTCAGGACACCCAAGGACACTTAACAAACCAATACAGTTCAAACATTATCAGTGACAAATTGAAATATAAAATACATAAGGATGATATAATATAAAATACATTTAGTAAATAAGCTAGTCTAAAGAGATGTGTTTTCAGGGCTGTCTTGAACAGAGAAAGGGAGGTGGTGTTTCAAAGGTCTGTCCTCGTGCTCAATAAACTTATGATTCGTGTAATGCCCTAATTCACTATAATCTACTGTAAGAAATATATTACCTGACACAAAGTGTGCAGAGCAAATTCGGATGTTGCTCAGTGTTTTTCAATCCAAGTTCTGGTTTAGGCTGGCAGCCACAGACGTCGACGTTCCTCTGATAACTGCTGAGTTACTTCACCTTGATTTGTGATCACGAGTGGTAATCTGTAAAACAGAAGGCTTTTTCTCTCAATCTGACCGATTGTGGCAGCCATGGACACGACAATAATTCACCATTTTTTGATTTTGTGTGACCAGACGCGACGCACCACTACAATAGCTTTGAGGCTAACACCGCTATGTCGCCAAGATGGCTACTTCCGGTATTTTTCCAGGGTTGATGACGAGCCGTGAAAGGGGTCTATTGAAAGACAGGCCAGAAGCCAGCTGTCACTGCACTGCCACCAGCATCAAACTGTTTGAAGAGGGGGTTTGTCACTGGCCAAAGCCTCGGTGTAGAGTTACCAGCTTCACAAATCTTTTTGAACTACCATAGAAGGAAGCATTGCCGAGCGGCGGGCACTATAGAAAACCCTGTTCAAATGTTCTTCAGCTTCTTAGTGCAGCATGTTTAGATGAAGAGTACGTCCACACATCTTTGTTAATTAAAGAATGGAACCAATTTCAGTTTCTGCCTATGTGTGCTACGACAGAGTATACGTATGTCAACAATGTTTTGATATCGATCAAAACAGGGTAGTCAGTGTACCGGTAAGTGTGCCGGTAAGTGTGCGCTCTCAGGACATGATTACCTGCAGTGTTCCATCAGTGAGGACTGAACTTGGAAAAAGGGCCTTCTCCTACTCTGCTCCTGCTTCATGGAATATCTTACAAAAAGATCTGAAGCTCTCGACCTTGACTTCTCTAAATGGTTTTCAGAATCTGTTGGAATCCTGGCAAAAACCAATGCAGATTTGTTCCTGTCTTTGATTTTATACATCTACCTTATAATGTTTTGCTAGTTTTTTGATACTTTGTTAAAAAAAAAAAAAGTATTTCTCTCTTTTGTTTTTTTCTCTCTTTTGTTTTCTATTGTTTAAGGAAATTCTACCATTGCTGTTCATCGTTCTTTAGTTTTAGCAGGTCGCTTTCGTAAATGAGCCATGAGGCTCAATAAGATTTACCTGACTAAATAAAGGTTGAATGAAAAAGTGCACCTGTAAAAGATAATCAGAAGTACTGGTACTTGCAAAATCTTCTTTAAGAAGTATTAACATTTGCATACTGATTTGTAATGCAGCCTGTTTAAACAATCACGTTGATAAAGTGAATATCATATACGGGCGGCTGTGGTGTAGTGGTAATGGCAGTCGACCCCTAATCGGAAGGTTGGAGGTTCGAATCCCGCATCCACCCACCATGTGTCGTTGTGTCCCTGGGCAAGACACTTAACCCCAAGTTGCTCCCGGTAGGTCTGGATGGCGCCTTGCAAGGCAGGCTACCACTACCGGTGTATGAATGTCTGAATGAATGGGTGGATGGCTGGTATTGTAAAGCGCTTTGGGGCTCCTCACAGGGGGCTGGAAAGCGCTATATAAATAAGCTCCATTTACCATCATATCTATTCTGATCATTTCACATAAGAGCAATAATTGACAAATTTGTCTAGCACACCTTGAGTGTAGAAGCTGTTTGATATAATGTGCTGTTGCATCACAATACCATCACAGCAAGAAGACTTTGTTTAATGCAAACACTGCAGCTGTTTCTTTTATTCCAATCATGGATACTATGTGTTTCTTGTTTCTCTTCGTGTCATGATTTGTTGACATTTGTTAAGTTTCCAGACTGCTGTCTCTGGGTGTGTTCGTCTTTTACTTTTCTTTTAATGTGGGGGGAGGAAAAAAAGTCTTAACAGTGGAACAAATGTTAGCTGGCATAAAAACATGAGCTTTTCCATCTGGAAACAACAGAATCTGCTTCGTGAAGCCAATAAGACACAAAAAAAAAGGTCTCATTCCAGTTTTATATGTTTGATGTGAATTTATATAGTTATAATGTATGACTTGATGTGCACTCATGAGCTAAACGTAAAAATATTTCCAAAGCCGAGAGAAATTGCCCTCTGTATGAGTCAAGAATCAGGTTTTGCCAAGGTGTCGTTGGAACCTTACCCAAAGCTACAGCATAATGGACATTAGCCTACAATTAATGTTTCAGCAGCTTTACTTTGACCATTTAGTTCTTTCAGCTTGTGATTTTTTTGTGATCTGTAGGCTACATACTTAATGCGTGTGTGATTTTGATAGATGTCGCCGAGGATTTATTGGTCCTCTCTGTCATCACTTGGATCCCTGTCATCGATCACCATGTCTGAATGGGGCAGCTTGCAGAAGCCAGGTGGTTAATGAGATCCCACAGTTTACCTGTGTGTGCCAGAGAGGGTTTAGAGGTAAGTGACTTTTTTAGGAAAAAAATGTCTAAAAAAGATAATACTGTAGTTTTTTTTTTTTTTTTACTGGATGCATTTCATCTGCTATCAGGCCAAGACTGCTCCCTCATCGATGCATGTGCCACAAGTCCTTGTGCTAATGGGGCCCGCTGTGCAAATTGGAATAATCACTACAACTGTTCGTGTCCACCTGGCTACCAGGGAAAGAACTGCCGCAATGACATCGATGAGTGCCGCAAGCCTGGAGCATGTCTCAATGGTGGCCTCTGCATTAATACCCATGGGTCTTTCCGGTGCCAGTGCCAGCAAGGATACAGTGGACGGACTTGTGAGGTGTCCACCTTACCCTGTGCCCCGTCTCAGTGCCTTAATGGAGGCACCTGTCGCCAGACAAGTGACCATTCCTATGAGTGTGCATGTCTAGCAGGTACAAAAGCTCTATATCAAGAACTCACACACAGTTTGCATTTGTTTTTCATGGTTTTCCCAGGCCCTCAGCAGGGTGCTAAAGTCAAACAGATTTTCCCAGCGTAATGACGTAGCTGGTAGTGCTGTTGCTGTGTCTCAGGTCAGCTTCCTGTCTGCTATTAATAGTTTCTTATGGGATATGAGGTGGTGGGAGAGTTGAAGAGGCAACATGCCTGTTCTCTTCTTCACTCTCGGCTCTGTTCACAACAGAAGGAATTTACTTTATGAGCCTTCTGCTTTCCCACTGGGGACCTGACAGGAAATGTCTACTGCCAGAGAGGAAGTCATTGAAACTGTGAGAGATTATAAAACAAGCAAACATTGAGAGGAGTGCAGACCTCTGAAGCAGGCAGGAATCACTACCACTGCTGGCATTGTGTGGGAAAAGTCAAACGAAGACGTAAACAGTCAGACACCTTTTGAACTCTTTTACTGCCGACGACGTTACCCCACACTTTGAAAACGTTCCCACAAACGTGTGGGAAACATGACTTGAGTATAGGGAAAAAAGATTTGTATCCTGAAAAAGCTAATCTAAATGTTTGTTAAACTCCCAGCTGGTGGGTACTTCCTTATGTGTTTTGTAACCCCTTTTCATACTGAATCTGTTTCAGGGTTTGAGGGACACAACTGTGAGAATAATGTGGATGACTGTCCAGGTCACAAGTGCATGAACGGAGGAATATGTGTAGATGGAGTTAATACCTACAACTGCCAATGTCCACCTGAATGGACAGGTACAGCTAGTAAAAAATCTGACTGAATTGTTCTATCATTGTCAGTATATTTGAACTAAAATATCACTTTACCATTCAAGGACAATACTGTGCTGAAGATGTCAATGAGTGTCTCATGCAACCAAATGCCTGCCATAATGGTGGTACCTGCTTCAACACCATTGGTGGTCATACTTGTGTTTGTGTTAATGGCTGGACTGGAGATGACTGCAGTGAGAACATTGATGATTGTGCGATAGCTGTTTGCTTTAATGGTGCCACTTGCCATGACCGTGTGGCATCCTTTTTCTGCGAGTGCCCAGTTGGGAAGACAGGTATGTCACTTTGAAAATGATATGACTTTGTCCTCAATATGAGAATAATTGAAGTAAATATTCCTTGTGAAATATTTACACAGGTTTGTTGTGCCACCTTGATGACGCATGTGTGAGTAATCCGTGCAATGAGGGTGCAGTTTGTGACACCAATCCTCTAAATGGACGTGCCATTTGCACCTGTCCTGCTGGTTTTGTGGGAGGTGCCTGCAATCAGGACATGGATGAATGTTCAATTGGTAAGATAGCTAATTATCTTCCAACATTTTTTAGTGATGTAGTCAAATGCTTTTTATCTGGTACTGTACATGTATTGAATTGAGTGCATTTCATGTACTGTTCCTCTGCTAATATTTACAGGTGCAAACCCATGTGAGCATTTTGGGAAATGTGTAAATACAGAGGGCTCCTTCCAGTGTCAGTGCGGTCGGGGATATGCTGGGCCACGCTGTGAGATTGACATCAATGAATGCCTGTCCATGCCCTGCCAGAACGATGCAACTTGCTTAGACCGTATTGGAGAGTTCACATGCATCTGCATGCCAGGTAAACAGATTCACAAAAGAGCTCCATTGTTCATGTCCTTTTTTTTTAAATGTATGTCTAAACTTTACCGTTCCCCCAAAAATTCGAATATTTTATAGAAATAATTTATTTTACATTAAACAAACCAGGACTGAATGTGTAAACAATCTTGTCAAATTATGCTCAAATCAGACTTGTACAGATCTGTGACTTTTAAATAAATAATATTAAATGTTTCTTTTGCCAAAATAAATTTAAAAAATCTACAAAGTGAATCTGAAACTTTTCACAGTTTTGACCAAAACACTGTTTTAGAATTAATAGCAAAGTGATGCAGATTCAAAAGATCTTTTTTTTCCCACAATAGAGTGAATTAACTTATTTGAACTTGACCTTCTGCTGAAAACAAATTTCTACCATGCAGATTTGTTATGTAACACCTTCACTTTTAAAGTGTGGATGAAGCAACAATCTTTGCATTGCACTGTGCAACTGACTGGATATTAGTTTGTATTGAGTTATAGTTTTGGGTACTCTGATATAAACAAAATGAACCTCACGCACAGTCCAACATGTGCCCTACATGGGTTTTGGGTGCTATACAAATTAGAGCTGGGAGTTGGTCTATAGGCCTGGAAGAGAGGCCGAGCAGTTAGGGGGAGGAGTGTGCTGTGAATACTAATGAGAGGTAGAGTGGTGGGAATGGAGTGGAACAATAGGGCCCCTCTGTGCTCCACTTTGCACCCCTCATAGACACAGTGAGGGAAAGAGGCTTTTTCCCAGAGCCCTCCCCCCACACTGCTTCATTTCCAGAGACAAGACCTTCCTCATCACCGTCCTCATCATCAGTCAGCCTGGCAAGGCTCACGTGGAGCCGCTGATTATTTCTGATTCCACGCTAGCCTCTCTGCAGGGGCAACTTTCTCATTCACATTCGGTTTCATCTAAAGGAAAGAGCCCACTATAGTTTGTCAATGCAGACTGTATAACATGGATTTGCTGAATGGGACACTGACTCAAAAAGGGGCAACGTTCCATGGACAGTAGGGTGTGGTGATTCCTGGTCAGTGGAGTGGGAATACAAGGATGCTCTTGGGATCTTTTATTCCATTTTATGGCTCAGCAGAGACCCATGTCCGAAATTCCCATGAGTAAAACGTTTCCCACAGCTTCCCTTTCTTGTTCAAATCAGCGTTCTTCTCATGCATTCTTGAACTGACTTACCCTTACATAATATGAGTATTATTTAATTATCCACAACAAAATGAGTTATTCATGTCTGAATTTCCCTCTTCCAGGCTACTCGGGGACTTTCTGTGAGGATGACGTAGACGACTGTGAAAGCAACCCATGTGTCAACGATGGCATCTGTCGGGACTTGATCAATGGCTTCACATGCACCTGCCAGCCAGGTATACCTCCCTGAATTACAGTATATATTATAAGTTGAATTGTTTGTGCTGAAATCTATAATGCTTGTTAAAACTCCCAATGAACAAAAGTGCTGAAAGAAAAGAAAGAAAGTCAAAGTTAAAATGTCCCTAGAACCAGAGGAAGGAAGGTCAGCATCACCTCTTCTGCATGCTGGTTTTTAGAGCCAACACTTGCATAAAAAGGCAAGGCCTACATGCTGCCTATCCTCCTGCTTAACAAAGGCACTATTGTGACCCCTGCTTCCCTTATCTGTGGAATGTGGAAGGGACAGCAGTCTCCCTCATTCTGCCCTGGTGGTGGTGGAAGGGGGGACAGCAGTCCTGCTAATGAGATTCTTTTCCAGGTCCGCAATTTACATCTGGGACAGACGTACCCCCCCACCCCCCATCTAGCTATTGAGCCAGCGGAGCTGATGCTGGCAGTAAAGAAGGAGTGGGGGTCCCAAATAGAAGGGGGTTGGCAGTGGCACTGGGTAGAAACAGTCCCAGTATCTTTTGTAAACATCTCTTTAGCAGCCCGAGCACCAAAACGTAGAAACCATTTAAAAACTGTTAATCGAGAGAGCAGCACAACAGTGCAACAATTTACATCTCCCAGGTCTCTGTACCCACTCATTCCCAGCCCAACCTGTTGCTCAAAGGTCCACTGACATGATTTTTTTACTATTCATAAAATTGCTCAATATATATATATATACATATTAACATTTAAATATGTTCATTTTTGCAAACAAAATGATAAATCACTTTAATTTTGCTTTAAAAGTGATTTTGAACTTCAAGCCGTGTTTAATCTTGGGAAAACCGATTACACGCGAACGCACCATCTGTGACGTAGTGTCCAGAGTGAGAGGCAGAGGGCTCTGGTCTCTTTAATAGCGGACAATTTAAAACACGACAAATTTATCAATCTATGTGAAGATTTGAGCTATTTGTCTTCATTTTGGGAAGCAGAAAATAGTTTGGGTGATGGAACAAGAAACAACAGGATCTAATTTAGGTCTGATGCTGTATCAGACTTACCTTCATGTCGAGCTGCTCACACGCGCGCACCGTGACAAGCCCAGAGCTCTGCCTCTCACTCTGGACACTACGTCACAGATGGTGCGTTCGTGTGTAATCGGTTTTCCCATGATTAAACACGGCTTGAAGTTCAAAATCACTTTTAAAGCAAAATTAAAGTGATTTATCATTTTGTTTGCAAAAACGAACATATTTAAATGTTAAAATATATATATTTTGAGCAATTTTATAAATAGTAAAAAAATCATGTCAGTGGATCTTTAAACTTATCAAAGTATATATTTATTATAGTTGGTAGTTTAAAAAAAAAAGCAATTGACATGTTTCATTCACAAAATATCATTCACAAGATTTTTTTGTACTAAACTTTAAAACTATTTATTAAAGAATTTGTTGATTGTACATCACTTTTCTAAAACATAATTGCCCTGTGACAGTCAGCTCAGCACTGGTTAGAATGCAAAGATATCATGGCCTTAACCAGTCTGTCCAACTCTACCTCAGTCAGACATCGCTAATCTAACTGAAGGCCTCTAACATCTGCCCTCTGACCTAAGCATGGACCCTTTCACTGGACGGTCTGTCTGACCCTTAACCTCTGTGTTTGCATGTCCCAGGCTTTACTGGCACCATGTGTCAAAATGACATAGATGAGTGTGCTAGCACGCCTTGCCAAAATGGAGCAAAATGCTACGACCGGCCCAATGGGTTTGAGTGCCGCTGTGCTGAAGGTAAGGGCTTCTATACATAATACTTGTCAATGGATAGTTGCTAGACACTACACTACTCACTATGACTCTCCAGACACAGGAGCAGATGATCCTCAAGCACTTATCTGGTCATTGCTAAGTATTCCATGGTTTGGGGTTGTACTATTTCTTTGGGTGTCTGCTGGCCATACAGACCAAGCTGAGGCCCCTAATCCCCCTCTTTACCTCATTGGCTCTCAGGATCACGGGGTCACTGAGCACAGCCGTTGTTAAGAAAGGAGTCTTGGTCATCACCCCGACATCTGTTCATCTTAAAAGCCTACACTTCACCTCATGTTAGTTTAACTCACATTCCTTTACATTCAGTTATGTTCATGTTTGAAAACCAGAACATGAGTGAGCCAGATACAGTGACCTGTACATTTAATCAAAACCTGTATGCTTAAACATGCCGCCTGTTTGCTGATATTTACTGTTTGTTTGTGTTCATACAAACAGAGGAGCTTGCTGTGTTGTTTTAGGGGCCAGCTGCGTGGTATTTGTTGCTTTTGTGGGCCCCTTCTGCAGAGTGAAGTGTCCCTGTTAAATAGAATAGAGTAGAATAGAATAGTCTTTATTGTCATTGCAGAGCCTGAGCAATGCAATGAAATTGAACGTGCCTCAACTGACGATGTACTCATTAAAAAAAGACAACAACATACAGTAATACACGACCCCTCAGTGCAGACATTAAATAGACAAGAAACATCAGTTTTGAAAATACAAAGACATACTGGTTAGAAGAATACTAGTGAGGAAGTGGAAGCAGACTGAATATACTGCAGTGACCAAACATATTGCACTAGAGAAAAAATACACTTGGGGAGTTTAACGGGTATTTAGAGTCTGGATGGCCCATGGGAAGAAGCTGTTTTTGAGTTCGTCTGTGTGGCTCTTATTCCTGTACCTTCTGCCAGAGGGCAGCAGGCTGAGTAGGTGGTGACCAGGATGTGGTGCCATCCATTGTTCCCTTCACCACTAACATCATAAGCAAGACTGGGAGGCCTGTGTAGGGCCTGTTTTTACTGCTTTATCCAACATAACATTTCTCTAGACCACATAACAGTTTTTACTGTACAGACATGCATCACATAGAAGGTACAGTGGTCAGAGCCACAATCAGAGGAAACTTTTGCGAAAAATTCAACAAAATGAGAGTGTTCACTATAATCAGAGTCAGAGTCAGAGTCAGAGAGAATTTATTGTCATTTGCACCGCATGTAGTACATGTGTTGAAAACGAGATTATGTACACAGGGTCCCAGTTACATCCAACAACAAATGCAGAGAAAAACAATAATAACATCTAGGATTAACTAAGAGAGACAATGGACAATTTGCAACAACAGAAATAGTAATAAAGTCACAGATTAATAAGTCGTTTTTAAAATACTGACAAAAATATTAAAATACTGACAAAAATATGGTTTAAAAAAAACTAACAGTCTTCTTTTATTTTTTCAAGGTTATGAAGGACGACTCTGTGAGAGCAATATCAACAACTGTCAACCTGACCCATGCCACCATGGTACTTGCATAGATGGCATTGCTAGCTTTACATGTAACTGTTATCCTGGATACACAGGCTATCGCTGTGAGAATCAGCTCAATGAGTGCCACAGCAACCCCTGTCAGAATGGGGGTAAGTGTGTGGACCAGGTCAACAAGTATATATGTCAGTGCCAGCATGGAACTTCAGGTAGGAGGAAAAACCACAAACACAAGCCACCTTGTATTTCAGGACATTTCAAACTGACTAAAAACATGGTAAACGTCTCTTTTCCACCCCAGGCACAAATTGTGAGATTAACTTTGATGATTGTGCAAGTAACCCATGTGATTATGGAATCTGCAAAGACGGCATCAACCGCTATGACTGTGTATGCAAACCTGGTTTTACAGGTAAAGTTCTCTGAAATTGAAATCATCAAATTTCAGATGAAAAAAACTGAGTTTTTACGAAAAATGCTGATGCTTGTATGACATTTCTCATGCCAGGTCCCAAATGTAATGTGGAAATAGACGAGTGTGCATCCAGCCCCTGTAGAAATGGGGGAACGTGTGTTGATGAAGAGAATGGATTTCATTGCCAGTGTCCTGAAGGCTTTAAGCCCCCATACTGTTACTCCCAGGTAGATGAGTGTGGCAGCAGCCCATGCGTCCATGGTTCCTGTAGAGATGACATCAATGGGTATGAAGTTTCATTTAAATAAAAGTTGAAATTTTCGATGAACACAGAACAGTACAGGTTTATTATTTTCCTATCAGCAGCTTGTAGAAAGCAAGTTTAGCTCACCCAGAGTAGCTAAGGCAGTCTATAACAGATGAGAATGTACGAAGTAGTAGTATGTTGCTTTGTAACTCAAGATGTCAACCCAGATTAAATGAATCCTTGAAATGTACCGGTAAATGTTCTTGTAAAATGGGTGAGGATCAGCATCACACTACATACGAAAGGGAAAAAAGTAAAACTGGGGCCCCATTTAAGACCCCAGTATACAGTACTCTCGCATACGTCCATTCGTGGAGGTACGCACGTACGTACGCGGAGGTACGAGCGTACCCCCGCAGGGCATGTACGCGCAAATCTCAATTTTTACGACCGCGTACGCATAGGCGGTGTCGCACAATAAATGGCACGGAACTGTGTGCCTGGAATTGTGTTCACATCACAACACACAACACAGAACTGTTTATTGTGCGACACAGACCGAATTTCCTGCTTTGTGAACAAAAATGGAGGCAAATTTCGAAGAGAGGCTCTTAAAGGAGATAAGAAAACAGAGAAAGTTATATGATGGGTATCATATTGTGTGACCTCTGTGATACTGGCTATTTGAGGGTCCCATGTTATGTTAAATGACCCCAGATTGTAGTGAGGAGGTAGCAGAACTCCAAAACATACAAAATAGTTGTAATGAACTGTGATAATAATAATAATAATGTCATATTTTTGTCATCTATGCATGTTTCCACACAAGACTAAATTTGACTCTGCATTTAACCCAATCACCACCAGGTGGCAGCGGGCAGCTATAGAAAGCACGCCGGGGAGCAGTAGTGATTAGATGTGCTGCTCAAACACACCACGAAACTATGCCGTGACTGGGGTTCGAACCACGGTCCTCCGGATCCCAAGTCCAGTTCCCTTGCCATTACACCATCTTGGTGATAATATTTATGGGAAATTACAGTAAGGTTAGGGTATTAAAAGAAGGTATTAGAATATTAGAAGCCGTTTTGAACCCAATCTCCCTCGCAACAAAGCCCTTGGAAATATTTATTAATCATTTACAGATTTATTAAATGCTATTTTGGGTTTAAATGTTTAAACAATAGCAATTGAATGCGATGGTCCATCTAACTGTGTTCAGCGTAGCCATTTTATGACCCCTACACATTATATTTTTCCCGTCAATGCGACTGAAATAATATTTCGGGAAGTGTACCATTTCCATTACTGCTACGCAGTTTATTAGAGCTACGCAGTTTACATAAATACTCTTCTTCTCACTTCTACTCAAGACATACATACAGAGGAATGTACGCTGTCGCCCCCTGTGGTCACAGAATATGATGGGTCACATAATTTGGTGTAACACCGGCATCAATTAACTACGCAACTCAAAATATATTCCAACAGTCGTAGCATAGAAACCAGTATGTTACTCTGCCACCATTGTTTTTGATCAAAATATGCCATCGGTCCACGTGGGCGTGAAATATACGCCTGTGGTGTGCATGTGCTTTTAACACCTCTGCGGGAAATGTTGACATTATCAGTGGGCAGTCTCCCGAAAATCTTCCATTCTGAGAGGTGGGTTGAGAAACCTCCAGATCCAAAAAGGGGGTGCGATAGTGTCGTGCAAATGAACAGCAGAACCGCAGAGAGAAAGGTGCGGTTTCACTCAAAATACACGCCGTGTAAACGGCCCCTGCAGCTGTTGTTTTGGAATCAAATTAGCAAACTAAAATCCTAAAGTGTTATGAGAATTTTAATATAACTGACTGAAAGCAACAAAACTGCTAAAGCCAAAGTAGAAAAAGAAGGTAGGAAATAAAAACACATCAGAGTAAATGCTCTATTTTAAAGCCAATCAATATACCACAAGACATTTATATTTATATTTTTAAAATTTTGTCTGGAGTAGCTAAGGTTTCCAGCATTAGTTACTATGGTGAGACGCCACAATAAGAAGTGAATCTGTTTTGTGACATTGAACCCCAGATTTGAACCTTGATTTGTGTTACTAACTTTTCTTACTTACCGACTCACCATAAGTTTACTTTATAAAACCAGCATCTTTAGATTGTTGCTCTTGTGTTTGTAGTTATCGCTGTGACTGTGAACCTGGATGGGTAGGAAAGAACTGTGACCTGGACAGGAACGACTGTTTGCCAAGTCCTTGCCAGAATGCTGGGACGTGCATCGACCAACTCAACGGTTTCATTTGCAAGTGTCGCCAAGGCTTCAGAGGTGAGCTGTTGGCTTAGTACACAAATGTCTGCAAATTGACAACTCTTTGTCTCCATCTAGTGCCATTGGAAAACTTTTATTGCTATCTTTTAAAAAAACAACAACTTTGATTCTGTTTATAGGTAACCTCTGCCAGGTGAACATTAATGAATGTGCATCTGCCCCCTGTCTGAACATGGGCACTTGTGTGGACGGAGTGGCGAGTTTTACTTGTCTGTGTGAGCCTTCCTTTAGCGGACCAACTTGTGCTGAGGTCCTCACACCTTGCTCTCCTAACCCCTGTGCCAATCATGCAGTCTGCACCCACACACCAGACTATCGGGGCTATCAATGTAACTGTCAGCCTGGGTGGCAAGGTTAGGAAATTTTGCGCTGAGTAATTTTACTGTCTTCCCGTCTGTTGTGCAAATTTCTGCTTAGAAAGCCTACAAACAACTATTTGAATCTCTGTCTTTCAATCTTCAGGTCAGCTGTGTAATATAGATGTGAACGAATGCCTGTCAAACCCCTGCAAAAACCGTGGGACTTGTACTAACACGCTTGGAGGCTTCGTGTGCGCTTGCAGAGCAGGATTCACTGGGCCAACCTGTGAAACAGACATCAATGACTGTATTCCAAGTGAGTTGCTGTATAAACGGTATTCTTAGACCTCTCTGTATCCGTCAGTCAAATTATCAGTACAGTATGTTGACTGCATTTAACAAAAGTATTTCCTTTTCCTTGTTGTGTCAGATCCCTGCTTAAGTGGAGGTTCTTGCACTGACGGAGTGAACTCCTTCCACTGTAGCTGCTTGCCGGGGTTTACAGGCCCCCGCTGTGCTCAGGAGATCAATGAATGTCAGAGTTCCCCCTGCAAAAATGGAGGCACCTGTACAGACTATGTGGACTCTTACACTTGCACATGTTCACCTGGCTTCACTGGCATTCACTGTGAAATCAACATCCCTGACTGCACTGAAAGGTTTGTATGTTTGAATTGTGGAGTTGAGTCTTAAGTTGTCACTGTGTGCCTGTGTTAAATTGCCACTAAATTTACCGGTACTTGTGGAACACATTAGTTTAACAAATTTTATTTTTTTACAGCTCTTGCTTCAACGGAGGGTCATGCACAGATAAAATCAATGGCTATTCTTGTACCTGTCGCTCAGGCTTCACCGGTTCCCACTGCCAATATGAAGTCAATGAGTGTGACTCCCAGCCCTGTCTCAACGGGGGTATCTGTCAGGATGCCCTGGAGTCCTTCCGCTGCTCTTGCTCCAAAGGATATACTGGCAATCGGTGCCAGGTACAAACAGTTAAAGATGCTTGGAATTTATTGTAACAAGTTTTGAGTCCTAATAGTTAATACTGTACTGTTGACAGCTTATTTCTAAAAGAAAGTCCATACTGTATCCCTTACTCTAGACACCAGTTGATTGGTGCAGACGCTCATCTCCATGCCAAAATGGGGGACGCTGTCGCCAAAAGGATTCTTCTTTTATCTGTGAATGTTCTCTTGGTTGGTCTGGTCGGTACTGTGACATCCCAACGGTCTCATGTGAGATAGCTGCTCTCCAGCAAGGTATTTTTTTTTCTTCAGTTAATTTGATCTCTTTGAACTTGTGCTTTGAGTGAAGGATGTTACTAAGTTACATTCATTCAAATTAGGGATGCAAAAGGACAAACTATGCCATCATGGTGGTCACTGTGTCAACACTGGGAATACCCACTTTTGTAAATGTCCTGCTGATTACACTGGAAGCTATTGTAAAAATCAAGTGGACCAGTGTGAAGACAAACCATGTCGCAATGGCGCCACCTGCAGGTCATATGTTGGCGGGTACCAGTGTGATGTGAGTCAAATTGTTTGTGTTATCATATTTTTCACAGTTTCACGTTGTTTTTAAAGCAAATATGAATGTGTTGTAGTTATTGTCGATTATGATCCATGTCAATGCAGTGTATGCCAGGCTACACAGGACAGAACTGTGAGATGGAGGTCAACGAGTGCCAATCTCACCCATGCCAGAATGGAGGAACTTGCATTGATCTAGTGGGGCATTACATCTGCTCATGTCCCCCTGGCACATTGGGTATGGAAACACAAACTCAATAGAAATCTGTGCTTTATTAGCAAAGAGATTTTCCTTGTAGTACATGCAAGAAATATTGCTAGTCCAGAAGTTAATGATGTTCCATCTTTTTACAAGGTGTTCTCTGTGAGATCAACGAAGATGACTGTGCTCCATCCCCAAGGCGTGGTGCTCTGCCAAAGTGCCTGAACAATGGAACCTGTGTGGATAGAGTGGGTGGTTATCGCTGCAACTGTCCCCCTGGTTTTACAGGAGAAAGATGTGAGGGAGACATAAACGAGTGTCACTCTAACCCCTGTAGTCCCTCCAACAGTCTTGACTGCATCCAACTGCCTAATGATTACCTATGTGTCTGCAAACCTGGGTTTACAGGTTAGACCATTTCTAATCTCACTGACCTCTCACCATGCATCCTGTCTGTGTAAAATAATAAACTGGTGCCATTGGCACATTGCTTTCAGGTCGACGGTGTCAGAACAGGTTCAGTGTCTGTGAGTCTCAGCCTTGTCAGAATGGAGGAGCTTGTTCTATGACCAGCTCTTCCCTAGGATACACCTGCACATGTCAACTTGTAAGTACGGTATACATACATTTTTATTTTATTTTAAAATTTGCAAATTACAGCATTCTTACTGGGTTGGAAGTTCACAAATTGCTTAAATGATACCTCTTTTAGGGCTACACTGGTCCAAATTGTGAAAGAAGCATGTCCTGCCGTGAGTTATCCTGCTACAATGGAGGGAACTGTGCAGTAACAACCAGAGGGGCACGTTGCATCTGTTTGCCAGGTTATGGTGGGCCCCAGTGTCAGCATCGCAGTAATGAAGGGTGTTCCTCCCAGCCATGCCGGAATGGGGGGTATTGCACTGAAGAGACAAGCTTCCCGTACTTTCACTGCCAATGTCCCAGCGGGTGGCTGGGCAAACGGTGTGAGCAAAGCGTTATGCCTGAGGTTCTGGCACCGTCGTGCCCCCTGGCAGACTGTAATGGAAAAGCCAACGATGGAGTTTGTGATAAGGAATGCAACACACATCCTTGTAATTGGGATGGTGGCGACTGCTCATTTGCAATGAACCCCTGGGCTCGTTGTACTGACCGTCGCTGTTGGCGTGTTTTTAACAACAGCCAGTGCGACGAGTCCTGTAACAACGCAGACTGTCTCTATGACAACTTTGATTGCAGAACCAAGGAAAAAGTTTGCAAGTAAGTTTGTTTTTATTCATTAAAACATTTGTTTGTACTGACCTGGGCGCACTTGAGCTGATCTTTCCGTTTATGTTTTCAGTCCAATATATGAGACCTACTGCATTGATCACTTTGCTGATGGGATGTGTGACCCTGGCTGCAACACAGAAGAGTGCGGGTGGGATGGCTTAGACTGTGCAGGGAAGGTTCCAGAAGAACTTGCCGATGGCCTCTTAGTTTTGATAGTGCTTTTGCCTCCAGATGAGCTTATTCGTACCAGAACGGCATTCTTGCAGAAATTAAGTGCAATCTTGCGCACATCAGTGCGCTTCAGACGAGACGAGAATGGAGTTGAAATGATTCATCCCTACACCCGTCGAGACGCACGCCTCAAGAGAGAACTCGAGCCTCAACAGGAGGTTGTGGGGTGAGTTGTACAGACAGGACAACAAACAACTAGTCTTTCATGCAGACTACACAATACACAAAACACCTTCTTCTCTGCTTTGTTTGTAGCTCCAAAGTCTTTCTGGAGATAGACAACCGTTTGTGTTCTCCGGATCCAGAAGACTGTTTCCCTTCAGCTGACAGTGCTGCAGAGTACCTGGGGGCCCTGTCTGCAACAGATATGCTTAACTTCCCTTATCCTCTCAGAGAAGTTCGGGGTAAGTAGGAATACTTTAAAACATTTTAATTGCATCTGCAAGACACATATATGTATTCATGAAATTTTTCTTTCATCGCAGGTCAAAAGATACTACCTCCGGAAGTTGTTTCTATACCACTATGGATCAGGCTGATGCTGGCAGGAATAGCTTCTTTTTTAATTGTGGTCATTGTTTTGATGGGTATGTTGATTGCTCGCAGAAAACGAGAGCACAGCACCCTCTGGTTCCCCGAAGGCTTCTTTCTCAAGAAAGAACCCAGCTGTAACAAGGACCGCAGGGAACCTGTGGGCCAAGATGCGCTTGGAATGAAGTAAGTCAGTTATAAACACAACCTACATTGCTGTGGCTGAACTGCTAACGCAACAGGATTTTGTTTTAAATGTGAATATGTGTTATTTATTTATTTAAATGGTTACGTGTTCTGATTATAGGCACATGCCGAAAACCACTGAGGAATCTCTTCTTGGAGATCATAGTGATCAGTGGATGGACTCAGACGGCCCGGAAGCAAAAAGGCTTAAGGTTACCATTACAAAAAAATCATCATCAGCATCAGTTAGAATCTACACACACATGTTCACACCAGCAAATGTGTTTACAAATTCAGGTAGAGGAGCCAAGCATGCTCTCGGACGGCGAAGATGCGGTGGACTGCAGACAGTGGACACAGCACCACCTTGCAGCTGCTGACATTCGTGTACCACCCACAATGGCCCTCACTCCACCTCAAGGAGAATTTGAAAGCGACTGCATGGATGTTAATGTCCGAGGGCCAGGTCAGTAGTAAAGCTGTATAGTATTTTGCAAACATGTTTTCTGTCTCATTCGTTCATCCGTAATAGCCTATATGCCACGGACTTCCGTTCCAGCACCTCGGCAGTCATTACACAGTCGGCGCACTTCCGGTTAGCGGGAAAGACACGAACATAAGTGACTAAATACAATTAATAAAACATCAGCATACACACCAATAACAACTCTATACACATATAAAACCATATAAAATAATGGCGACGTTCCCCCTACGGATAGCCGCGATAAATGTTCGCCGAAACCCCCCCGCGGAACAGCTGTTCCCACCGGTGGGCGGACACAACGGTACTCACGTGTAGTGCCGGTAGCGCGCGGCCGCTTCCCGTTTCGGCTCGTTGTCATGGTTTGCTACTAGGAGCTAACGCTAACAACAACGGAGGTGGATGGGAACCGGAAGTGGCGGGTAGGTGTTGCATTTTGCCGGAAGTACGTCACGCCCCCCCGTGGCATATAGGCTATTTATGAGGCTTTGTGGATATTAACTGGCCCCTGCTTCATCCCAGATGGTTTTACACCTCTCATGCTCGCATCATTTTGTGGAGGAGGCCTAGAACCTGAGGTGGCAGAGGAGGAGGAGAACGAAGAGTGTTCGGCCAACATCATTTCCGACCTAATCTACCAGGGTGCGTCCCTTGCTGCCCAAACAGACCGTACCGGTGAGACAGCACTCCACTTAGCTGCTCGCTACGCTCGTGCTGATGCTGCCAAGAGATTACTCGATGCTGGGGCCGACGCCAATGCTCAAGACAACACGGGACGCACGCCTTTACATGCTGCAGTGGCTGCGGATGCACAGGGTGTCTTCCAGGTATCCGAGCACTAATGCATCCTTTTGATAGAATCACCTTAAAAAGACGTTAATCTTCTTTGCTCATGTTTATGAACTACTGCATCTATTTTTGAGGTATTTTTAATTCGATCTTTTCCACCTTCCAGATTCTAATTCGAAACCGTGCCACTGATCTCGACTCACGTATGTGCGATGGCTCTACTGCACTCATCCTGGCTGCACGGCTAGCAGTGGAAGGCATGGTCGAGGAACTTATTACTTGTCACGCAGATGTTAATGCAGTTGATGAACTGGGTAAGAGTTTGACATTTTCACTCAAGATGCAACTTTTCTTATGTAAAGCTCTGTTTTAAAAATCACATTTAAACAGTTTATATGTATTGTCAATTTGTGGTGTCTCCAGGTAAATCTGCCTTGCACTGGGCTGCGGCTGTTAACAATGTGGATGCCACTATTGCTTTGCTGAAGAATGGAGCTAACAAAGATATGCAAGATCTGAAGGTAGACCACAACTTTTTCCACAGCATTGCATCAGCATTGGTTTAATATACCGTATTTTCCGGCCGTTAAGTCGCTCCGCCCCATAAATCGCTTTTGTCCAATATGTCCAATAAATTGGAAAAAACCCATAAATATGTCGCTTCGCCCCATAAGTCGCAACTATTATCAGCGTCACCGCTGACACGTCGCGTATGTTACGCGTCACTGTTGACAACCCGAAATGTGGGCCGGTGTTTTGCCCTGCTGGAAATGGCGGCCACAGGGGCGTGCACGGAAGGACTTTAACAAGATTAACACGGTAAAAACAATTATTTGTTTGCTGAAAATTATAGCAAAAGTGTTTCTGAGCTTCACCTTTCCTTACGTGCACGCGCGCGGGTGGGACCGCTTTATTTCTTTAAAATTTAGCAAGATAAACACTTAAAAATATATATTTGTTAGCTGACATTATAGCAAAAGGGATTCTGAGCTTAACCGTTCCTTAATAAATTCACATAATGTTCAAATCTGCTGGATTTAAATTGTTTCGCTTTGACGTCTTCCAAACGGTCGCGAAAATAAATTATAAATAAATCGGATTTTAGCTCAAACATCTCCTACAGCTAATGGTTGTAAATATCCATCCAGTGATTACTTTCTGTAAGTTTCATCAAAATCTGTTGTGTGGTTCATGAACTATTTTGCTAACAAACACTAGTTCAGACCTACCTCCAGAGTTCAGGAGGCCGGGCTGCGACAGAGTGAGTCCGAGCAGAGGAGGCTTTTTTCGGACACATGAGCTGGGAACGGTCGGTGGACCCTAGCGGCCGAAAGTGGTACTGCTCCATTTTTTTCGTCAGAATGAATGGAAACTGTCATATCTCAGCCAAAAATTGGTCTAAAAATATGGGAAAAAATCCATAAATATGTCGCTTCGCCCCATAAGTCGCAGGACATGAAAATTAGTTTAAAAAAAACTGTGACTTATAGGCCGGAAAATACGG
>JBBPBX010005545.1:21705-56811 GCA_038048925.1 Garcialebias charrua | reverse complement strand
AGAGCTGGCAGCTCCAGCCGCAGCGGTGTTCTGTGTTTATATTCATTCAACCTTTATTTATACAGGCTAGCCTCGTTGAGTCACGGGGACTCATTTACAAGAGGGACCTGTCTCACTCACTCATATTATATGTTAATAAAAAGTTCTGAAAAATAAAAAAACAGGCAGTGCTGGTCTCATTTACAAGAGGGACCTGTCTCACTCACTCATATTATGTTAATAAAAAGTTCTGAAAAATAAAAAAACAGGCAGTGCTGGTCCTGCAACCCACACATCAGACCAGCACACCAGGAAATCTCCAGAACCTCCCGCAGCCACGCTGGACCTGAGTTTAATTAGCTCGTGACAAATTTGTTCATTTCTCATCATTTCAGTCATGGAGTCAACGGAGGAGGAAGCGATCACTTGCCTTTTGGCAAAAAAACAAAAGAAAAGGTCAGATCAAGGATGAAGAAGGGGAATTTAATACATTGGTGTCACATACAAAACAGTCAGGCGCCGGGCAGTTTACAGTATTGTGCAATAACGAGTTTGCGTACGCGGTCGTAAAATTTGAGCTTTGCAGGTACATGCCCTACGGGGGTACGCTTGTACCTCTGCGTAGTACGGGCGTACCTCTGCGTATGGACGTATGCAGAGCTATACTGGGGGCTTTACATTTCTATGCTGATGACACAGTTGTTTATTGTCGAGCTGAAACAGTTGCTAAGGCTTTCCAGCTTTTGCAATCTGCTTTTGACATCATCCAGTCAGATTTGTTCCGTCTCAAACTTGTCTTAAATGCTGGTAATGGCAGTCGACTCCCGATCGGAAGGTTGGAGGTTCGAATCCCGCGTCCGCCCACCATGTGTCGTTGTGTCCCTGGGCAAGACACTTAACCCTGAGTTGCTCCCGGTAGGTCTAGATGGCGCCTTGCAAGGCAGGCTACCACTACCGGTGTATGAATGTGTGAATGAATGGGTGGATGGCTGGTATTGTAAAGCGCTTTGGGGCTCCTCACAGGGGGCTGGAAAGCGCTATATAAATAAGCTCCATTTACCATAATACCAAAGGGATGTTTTTTTCAAACAAGAAGTTGGTCGGAGCAGTTCTTCCTGATTTTATCCTCAAATGGTGTCCCTACTGAGTTTGTTGATTCCTATAAATATTTGGGTATCCTGGTCGACTCGCATCTCCCTTTTAAGCTCCATGTGGAAAACCTAGTAAAGAAACTGAAAGTTAAACTGGGTTTCTTTTTCAGAAACAGATCCTGTTTAACTCTGAATGCTAGGAAACACCTTGTATCTGTGACTTTCCTTCCCTCCATTGATTACGGTGACATTATCTACATGAACGCTCCTACAAGCACCCTGCAGATGTTGGATGTTGTCTATCATGGTGCACTAAGATTCATAACTGGCTGTGATTATCGTACCCACCACTGCACCCTGTATTCACTGGTTAACTGGACATCATTAACTTCACGCAGACTCTTCCACTGGTACATTTTCATCTTTAAATCACTTCTTGGTCTGCTGCCTTCATACATCTCCTCCTACATGTCTCTGCGTGAGTGCAGCTACAGCGTGCACTCTCAGGACATGATTACCTGCAGTGTTCCCTCAGTGAGGACTGAACTAGGCAAAAGGGCCTTCTCCTACTCCACTCCGGCTTCCTGGAATATCTTACAAAAAGATCTGAAGATCTCGACCTTGACCTCTCTAAATGGCTTTAAGAATCTGTTGGAATCCTGGCAAGAACCAATGCAGACATGTTCCTGTTTTTAGTTTTCTACATTTACCTTATAACCTAGCCGTTTTGCTACTTTTCGACATATTTTTTAAACTTGTTTTTAAAAAAAAAATCTGTATGCCTCTCTTATGATTGCCGGTCGTTGTTGCTGTTGTCATCATTCTTTGTCGAAATCAGGTCTCTCTTGTAAATGAGTCCTTGAGGCTCAATGGGATTAACCTGCCTAAACAAAGGTTGAATGAATTAATAAAATTAGTCATTACATTACCGTATCAGTTATGACCATCGTCTTAATATTAAGTAGCTCCGTCTTCTATTTTTAAAACTGCGCTGACTAGTGTGAAATTAAGAAATGGAGTGAAAAGACTTCACCATGAAGGGGTTACAGTGGTGGGTGCAAAACCAGCTGAGGTGGATAGAATGTGAGAAGGAGGGAAAATAAATAATGCACACCGCTTAAAGTGTAGTTTTAAAACCAGTGAAGACAAAACTGGTTAAGTAAAATGTTGCCTCATGACCTGCTGGTCACATGGTTGCAACCATTCAGGATTCAGTTAGACTGCAATGAAACATTTGTCTGTTTCCTCACATTTCGAGTCCTCTTTCCTAAAAGTTACAGGCCAGTGAATCCTCCACTTCTCCTCAAATCTCAGATTGAACAAAATCACAATCCAAAAATAACATAAAGGACCAGTCCCAGCTCTGCAGAGGACATATGTATGTGCCACCTAATGTCTACGGCATTCTGCCTTTTGACCTTTGACACAAGGCCCAACCCCCTACTCTGCCATTCGTAGTTTCTATCACTCTGCAGTAAGTGGGGGGTTGGTTTTAATTTGGTGCAAAAAGGTTAATATCCTCTCAGGCAAGCCTCTCTTCATCTGAGTGTCCTGAGAGTAAAATTTGTGTTGAACTCTCTGGAAAACCGACAGGAGACTGGGTTCATCTGCTAATTCTAATTTTATTTTGCAGAAATATGATCAAATAAGACGAACAGAAGCAGGGAAAACAAAAGTTTATATCTTCACTGAGGCGGTTTTTGTTTGTTATACAGTGAAGTGACATACTATTGGGAGAAACTTTTTTGTGACTTGGCAAAGATTAAAAATGATTAATTTGTCTGAGTTGACCACTGACCACTATGACATACAGTAATCCATGTATAGAGGGGCTTTTCTGTTGGGGCTATCATAGAAAGCTATGACAGACGTAATCAGCTGTCTCCATCTCCATATCTTCAGTTTGGAAAACTGCTTGTTCTTCTGAATCCCATCCATAAGTAGTGTAGTCTATACTGCTACCTTTTACTAACAATACGCACCCTAGTTTATCTGCATTAAATGAATACATACAAAAAATGTCTGGTTTTATTTGTGTGGTTTTGTAAATGTCAATTTAGTTTAGCTTCTCTTGTATATGCAAACAGGACAATACGCTACAGAACTCCTTTCTGATATAAAACAAAGTGTGCTTGACTTCTGCTAGTTTTGATCCTGTTAAAACGTTGCTCAGATTCAATCGTGTGGTACTCTTCCTCCAGGCTGCCACTATCCTAAAAACGCTTCCAACTACCTTAAAATCTCAGAGAAAAAATTACGGCTCAGAGCAGCAACAGCTCTCATATCTCCTCCCACTTGTCACGTTGTAGGTGCAGTTACAGCATGCGCTCTCAGGCCATCATTACCTGCAGCGTACCCTCACTGGGGACTGAACTTGGAAAAAGGCCTTCTCCTCCTCTGCTCCTGGAACCTGGAACACCTTGCAACAGGAACTGAAGCTGTCCTCATTAATTTATGTAAGGGGTTTTAAACATTTGATAATGTCAATAGAAATATCAAAACAACTATGTTCTTGTTTTTAGTATTTCACCTTGTTTTACGGCACACTGATTTAACGTTTTATAACACTACTGTACTTTTGTTTTAACTGCACTTGTACTGTAGTTTATTGTTGCTGTTGTCTGTACTTTATATGTTCTGTCTAAAACCGGTCTCTCTTGTAAATGAGTCCTTGTGGCTCAATGAGACTAAGCTGTATAAATAAAGGTTGAATGAAAAATAAGTTGTTTTTCTTTCTCCTATTGAGAATGAACTTTCTTGTTCTTTCTCCTGCTTCTTTTTGCAAGGATCACCACAGTGAGTGAAGTCACTTGAATGATTAGGGAATCGTTTGTTGACAGGTACCATACTTTTCGGCATATAAGTCACTGTTTTTTTTACTAATTTGCATGTCCTGCAACTTATACGGCGAAGCGACATATTTATGGATTTTTTCCCATATTTTTAGACAAATTTTTGGCTCAGATATGACCGTTTTTCATGTTGGCAAAAAAATGGTGCATTACAATTTTTGTCCGCTAGGGGACACTTCCAGAGAGTCCACCGACCGTTTCCAGCTCATGTGTCTGAAAAAAGCCTCCTCTGCTCGGACTGACTCTGGCTGTGTCTCAATTCAGGGGCTGCGTCCTCATGAGTGCGCATTTGTCGGCCGCATACGTCATTGCCCCGCGCGGAGGACTGTCCCAATTCGAAGACTCCTCCTCATGCGGCCGAGGAATGCGGCCTACTTCCTGCCGAAATCGAAGGATGCATTCGTGGAACCTTCAAGACGGAGGCTATCCCATAATTCATAGCGCCAGCAGAGATTTCGCGGGGGGGTGGGACTTTCTGCGTGCAGGGTCGGGGCTGCTGCGTGTTGTTGAGTCATCAGCTCGTTCTGACAACAACCTCAGCGCGAATATTCATTCAACCTTTATTTAGTCATCTCAAACAACCTCAGCGCAAATATATCTCATTAAAATTTAACTACAGAAACGACTAAAAAAAACGTGTTAGCTGAATATATATTAGTGTTTCTGAGTTTACTGTTTTGAAGAACTGATTACAAATCAGCTTATTTTACACGTGCATAGCAAGGATTTTCCATGGGGCGATCTGTTAAAACTCAGAGTGGACCTATGAAAGGCAAGCTGTCTAGTAGCTCAACTGGTTAAACATCCCATGATTGGCGCAGAGATACTTTTCTCGAAGCTGGTTCGAATCTCACTCGGTACGGTTAAAACTTATTTTACGTTTGTCTTTTATTGGATAAAAAAAAGAAGGAGTTTCACAAACTCCTTCTTTTTAATCTCAGTCCTCATTTTTTTATCCAATAAAAGACAAACGTAAAATAAGTTTTAACCGTACCGAGTGAGATTCGAACCAGCTTCGAGAAAAGTATCTCTGCGCCAATCGTGGGATGCTTAACAAGTTGAGCTACTGGACAAGTTGCTTTTCATAGGTCCACTCTGGGTTTTAACAGATCGCCCCTCGTTCTTAACAAACAGTAAACTCAGAACACTATACAGTATATACGTGTACAGTATTCAGCTTAGTAATATATTTTAGCGGCGTCCCTTCTCTTTCCACACACACACACACACCAAGCGCGCACACAAGAACTTCCCACCCATTTCAAGAGAGCGCCCCACCCACTTCAAGGCCGGCAAACCTGAAGGCTAGACTGTCCCATTTCAGCAGTTTTGTCAAGCCCACCCGGCCTTGTGAGTGCGTGGCCTACTCGGCCCAGCTAGGCTGGGTCCTCATGAGGACGCAGCCCCTGAATTGAGACACAGCCTCTGTCACTGCCCGCCTCCTGCTCTGGAGGTAACTACTTTTTGCTGTGTTTGTTAGCTGTTTGTTAGCAAGATAAGTCAAGAACCACAGGACAGATTTTTATCAAACTTACAGAATATAATCACTGTATGGACATTTACAAGTGACTAGCTTCATGAGATGTTTGAGATTTAAAAAAAATTGTTCTTTTAGCTTTGTTGTTAGCGGTTAGCTACCGTAAACATATACCTACTATTTAGATAAATACAGGGAACCCCCGACCTACGACTCCATCGACCTACGGCGTCACGGACCTACGAACGTATCATATTTAATAAAAATATGACATTACTGTATTAAAAAAAAAATATATATTTTTTTTATTTATTTTTTTTTTGTGCTTAAATGTTCTTAATTTCATGTGTACATCACTTTGTTGCAGCTGTGGTTGTTTTAAAGGCTTTATAAATAATAATTATGATAAAAATGATCATTTCTGATCATTTTTGTCATGATTGCGCAATAATTACGCAACTTCCGGTCATAACAGGAAGAAGGTCGGTCATAACAGGAAGAAGGTCTCCAGTCACCGGAGGCCAGCCATCTTAGGTTAGTCACGGCTACAGGCAGCCAGGTTTGGAAGACTGGTGACCAGGATGGCTTCATATGGATTAATTACGAGCTGGAAACGTCTCTGTGAACTTTGTGGATGTCTCAGGCAGCTGCAGATTTATCGCCGATGGTGCCAGGCCGCCGCGAGAACACCTCCGGCCTGGCTAGCTCCAGAAGCTAACAAGGGAGCTAACACGGGACGCAGCAGCGGCTTTGACCACCTCCAAGTAAGAAATTATATTTTTATTTAATTTATATTTTTATTACTGTACTGTATTAATTAATTACACTGTGTTAGGTGTGTTAGGATAGGCGAAGTACGTACTGTACAGTACTTGGTACCACAAAAAAAAAAAAAAAAATACAGGACATCCCCGAGTGACGAGGGTACGGAAGGTCTGACCTGCGAACAGATCGACCTGCGAACCGTTCTTAGGTCCCAAACTCGTTCGTAAATCGGGGGTTTCCTGTAGCTCATAAACCACTCGGCAGATATTTTTTTAGCTTACAGAGTGTAATTATATGGGTTTCATTTACAAACTGTTGACCTGTATAAGACATTTGAGATAAAATTCGATTTATTTATAATTTATTTTCGTAGCGCACCTAATTACACACCTGATCAATAAACTACTGCCATGTTATCTGTTCATGTCATCTTTTAATGGTTTGCCAGAAGGTTTGATGTGGCAATGAAGGAAAAGTTTCTGCTCCTCTTTTTTCTTCTTTCAGCTGCTCCCTTCTTCAGGGGTTGCCACAGCGAACTAACTCGCACGAAGACTTGGTGACTGTTTTTACAACGGATGCTCTTCTTGACACACCCATAGACCACCGAGCTATACCACAGCCCTCTGTGTGGAGCAGAGAGCTGCCATTTAAGGAGCCAAGATGGTGTAGTGGCAGGGCAGGGCTTTTGACTTGGGACCCGAAGGACGCGGGTTCGCGTCCCGGCCACTACACACCTTGGGGTGTCTATGAGTGCACACCTAATTCTCCAGCTCCCCGAGCGCTTTCTGGCTGCTCACTGCACCACCTGGTGGTGGTTGGGTTAAATGCAGAGACGAATTTCGTCTGTGTATGGGAAACATACACAGATGACAGACAAACACATTATTATTATTAGGGCACCTGGGGGAGCAGATGGTGGGGGTTAAGAGCCTTGCTCAAGGGCCCAGAGTGGAGCAAATGAGGGTGGAGCCAGGTGTGTGAGCATCATCTTTCCCACCTGCATTTCATGTCAGTATGGGAAGTTGAACCTGCGACCTTCCGATCACAGGCCCACCTTCTCTAACCTCTGCGCCACCGCTCCCCAACTTCCCTTTGAAGGATTTTAAAAAATCCATTACTTCTAATTCCTCTTCAACATCAATACTTGTTCTGAGATATATAAAAAAAGAGCATCTTAATTTTATTATTAAGACTGATCGTTCAGCAGGTACTGAAGCAATGCTGTGGCCGTGATAAACCCCACACAAGCTCAGATTCCCCCCCTTTTCTGATTCTGCTCAGTATTCAATTCACTCACACACACAAACACACACTTTGGCAGAAAACTCCTTGGGAAATAGGTCGGACTTGTGCTGGTTACAAAGAGCTGCTCAGAGTCGGCAATAACTGAGCGTTGTGATGTGCAAAGCACGACGTGTGTGTGTTTAACTGCGTCTCTGCGTCTGATAGGTGCCTCTTCAACACAAAGCTTTCCAGTTGGGGCTCTGGGTCTTGCCCTGAGCACTTTATGTGTATGACTATGCTTCACTAAGCTACCTGAAAACTAAATGCTGCAGCTTAACACAAGCCCAGGGGGGCTTCATGCATCCGTGTTTACTCTGAACCCCTGTCAGAATGAACATGCAGACTGCTTATGTAGGGTCACGTCAGTCTAATAGGTCCTACAGCTTGGCTCAGGACGGACTGTGTGCAGACTTCCAAACATATGTTAATAAAAGGGGTCCAAGCCGTCTCCAAAGGTTGTCTAAGTGAAGACTTTTTTTTATTGCACATTCACACCTACAGTGTATTTAATGCTATCTGAAGGTCATCGGACCATCGGACCACCCAGGACAGATGTTAGTGCCAGGTGTGTACAACATTCATGTGGATGAATTATCATTTCTTGCATCTTTTGGAATTTGTAAAATAACTATTCAACTTAATTCAAGATTATTATTTTTTTAATCAAATTAGGCTCTTTCTGTTAATTTTGCTGTCTTAAAAATCACAAGTGCTGCTGCAGTGAAAACTTATCAAATCTGTTCATTTTACAAAAAGGTCAGTATCGCTCGTCACGGTCAGTGTGGGGTTGGACCCAGATACAGGTAAACACGAGGAGCTCAGGGGAAAATAAAAACGTGTTTATTTACTAAACAAAACAAAAAGCAGGCGCGATGGCTAAAACGTACAACTTTAGAGAAGAGAGGAGCACGAGGACGAGACATATGGGAAACAACGCTGTGAGCTGCCGGTGAGGAGATGACAAAAGACTGGTGATATAGTAAACTGAGGGAGAGAGGAAACACCTGGAACTGATTGCTGATAACTGGCAGGTGAGAGAGGTAGACAGGACTGGAAAAACACAGAGCTGAATGAGGACAGAATGGACCCGATACACTGATCTAAATACAGAAACACAACAGTCTAAACCAGGGGTCTGCAACCTGTGGCTCTGGAGCCACATGCGGCTCTTTGGTCCCTCTGCACTCTTTCAAGCTCTGAGCAAAACTGACATAAAACTGAATTTTATTAGTTGTTATAACAACTAAAAGGGCTAATTTTAGCAGTTTTCCTGTAATTTATTTAGCTAATGTATGATTACTAGAAACATTAGGTAAAACATACTCACTTTCACTTTTTGCTTCATTTCTTCAAAGTAGGCTGCATAATTTTTCTACAATTAAAAAATCACATAAGAATGCATAGTTTATTGTTTTAGTTTTTAGAAACTGGGCAAAAACTATATATTTTTTCCTTTTTTACATGAATTTCGACTTTTATTTTGTCTTAGAATGTAAAAATATCAATAAATGTTAAAATTCATTAGATATTTTTAGTTTTACAAATTATAAAATCACCCAGAAAAGCGCCCTCCAAAGTGGTCCACGGGCCACCAGTTGAGAATCCCAGTTGTAGCAGGTACTGTGGCTCCGGACATGTTTAAATTAGTGAACAAAAGGGCAGAAATGGCTCTTTTGATCATAAAGGTTGCAGACCCCTGGTCTAAACTAACTGGGAACAATACAAGGAACAAATTACACAGATATGACCGCCTTTTTCTCTCGTGCAATGCAGGTAATGCAGGAGGAGCAGTGAACTGTCTCCTTGATCTCATCACTCTTACCTTTGACAAATTAAATATCTTAACCTCACCTATAAAAAATGCCTGAGATGTCCACAACATGCAATCACTGCATATATAATCTGTGAACATGATAACTGAAACAAACCCTCATGCTCTACTGTTGTAAAGGTAACCTATTGAAGCAGTGTTGCTATATTTGTATTAAATCTTCTGAGCTACGGTTTCTATACTTCACTAAATACTCCCTTTAGTCTGTGTCAGCAGTTTAACAGAAGGCAGATGAATAATAACTATCGTCTAATTCCAGCAGACCGCCACAAAACAGCGCACCGTTTTTGATCCCATTACTTAATCAGACCGCTGTGTGTTGGCCATGTCGTCAAAGTACCTCCCATGTACTCTATATCAGAAGTTGGCAACGACCAGTGGGAGCTCTGCAGGCACTACTCTGGCAAAAAGCCTCAGCTGGCACTGCAATCCTGTCCTTGCTAAATGAAGACCGTCCATTGGATACTAGACAGTCATGTATTGGCTGTCATCGATGGGAGCATGAGGCTGGGAGAGTTACTGTGCCTGGGTACCAATACTGAGGGGTAGCTTTGAGATGGGGTGCAATACCCATATCCTTCCAACCGTTTGGATTTAAAGTCCAAGTGATTAAGACAGAGTGTGCTGGCAATACTTTAACAATACTGAGTTTGGAGTACAGGTAAATTCAAAACGCTCTGCTCAAGCATCATCGGGGATTATGTCCTTAAAACGGTCTGTGTAAGCCCGAGTTTATGAACTTACATGCAAACGGATCAAAAAGTCATGTTTAAGGCATCAAAGCACTCATTCTGGGAGCTTCTTGTGCTTGAAAACAGAACAAAGTGAGAAGCAGGAATGGCACCAGAGCAAAATGTGAAAGCACTGCCTTGTTTCAGAAGCATAATGAGATGCTAGCCTACATTTGCTTCAGAAGTGTGTTCTGGGAAAACATCAAAACTTAAAGAGCTCAGAGTGATCTCCGCATGGGAGGCTATACAGAGTAAGGCGCAGTGCTGAACTTGTAGCGGCACAAAGCTTTCTCCCAACCTGTATAGGTTATCTGTGAGGATGTGCGCATGAGATGTGTGTTTGTGGCTGCGTTGTTTACCCTGTCACAATGCTGGGAGGAGGGGGAAGGAAAACATGGGGACAGGCCGGACCTTCCGATTGCGGTTTAGGAAAATGTCAAGTGCGTTCAGATCGTCACTCGAATAAAATGCCGTGTGTGCAATAACAAAGAGGCTAAAACTACAGAGATCCATCAGCTTGAACAGAGTTCCACAGAAACATTTGTTTGCATTACCCTCTGGCTGCTTATGTGCCACATTTACAATAAAATATAAATGATACACACAGATTGCACTGAAAACCCCAAGGCCTAACTGATCTGCACTTTTCCATTAGGCACCATTAAACTGGATGTACACTTAAGGCCTCAGAAAGTGTATACAGTATTACAGTGACTGTGTGGGTTCTGGACAAGGTTTAAAATAAGTGTGGCAGAGAACAGTGCAATCTTTAAGAAGGGTTCTGTTCTGAAGATAGTGAAAAAGAAGCCAAGAGTACCAAGTAAAATTAACTCATAGAGTTGTTTATAAGAAACCATGTCTAATACAAAGTAATTAAACCCAGCTTGAATTAAAGTCTTGTAAGGCACATCTTGTGAGAAAGTATGTGCTCGGGCGAGCCTGGTCTGTTAAGAGGTTCGGTGCAGGGCTGTAACGCTCCCCTCCTTAAGTGGGGTATAATATAATTGTGCTGAAGGGCTGCACGCCACAGGATGAGGGTTTTATATTGAAGCCTGCCTGCTGTAATGGTGTCAGGTGGTATTTATGAGACTAGTAATGGCGCTGAAACCTAGACACACCTGCTACGCTGGGAGGGGTACACACAGACACACAAACACAAATTTACCAACAGCAAACCCTTCAGGTTGTTTGTCTCAGCTCGTTTTCAGCTATTCATAAAGATGACGACTGTATGTAGATAAGCAACCTGCACTTGTTAAGTCTTGGCAAAATTAGGTTTCGAAGAAAAAGAAGATTATAGAAATGTCTTTTCTAAGAATCAAGTCAAGCTGCAAAGGAAAAAAGTACATGAAGTCACGTCCAATCCGAATAAATCAATTTGTCTGAGGAGTTGTATCTATATTCAAATGTTTACACAATCAAAAAGGAATGTGAGAAAACATCACTGGATAAACAAGTTGATATTTTCCCTCATTAACCAATTGTGCATTAAATAGTTGAAAAAAACGTACCGCTCTAACAAATACCATGAAAGTAAAAGCAATCAGTAATTTTAACCTCAATTAATTTTGATTAAAGCGACAACTAACCACAGCAACAACTTATTACTCAACAAGAAATAAATATATACCAATGCTGAGCAGGCTTACAGTATTCATTACATACAGGTGATGTTCTGGTCAAATCCTTCGTATGAAACCTGGGTCTCTGCTGCCTGTTGAGTATTATAGGCAAAGTGACGGGTAAGTAATGAGTCTCCACACAGGATCCGTCCAGGAAGGTGAGATAAAACCAAGTCTCTGAGCTAACGTTAAGATGCCTGCTGCATTAGGCTGAAGAGAGAAACAGTGTTCATGAAACCCAGTCAAACAGTAAAAGCTGCTCCCGAGCAGCACCCGTGTCTCTTCTCTTACTATTTTCATCACCCTAAAAAGGAAACTGCAGCTCAGACAAACTTAATTAGGTTTTATCCCTAATGAGGCCAGGAAATTATTTTTTTCCATCCATGACTCCCTTTCCAAAAGTAACAGGGAAGCTGAGCTCATATGGGTGATAACCAAAACAAGGTAGAAATCTTGATCAAATTAACATTTGTTACTGTTACAAAGTCAGAGTCAGACATGGTTAAAAAACATCCCTAAGCACATAAAAATTCGGAACTGCACAATATTGGATGTGTATGTATCTATACATACAGGTTAATCATGAATGTAGTAATCCCTGGCCACCTGGTGCATGTTGTCATTTTTCCAAATGTGTGTATTCTGTTTCTTTTTGTTTTTCAACTAAATCTATCTATCTACTGTATCTATCTACCATCCATCTACCGTATCTATCCATCTATCTACCGTATCCATCCATCTATCTATCTATCCATCTACCGTATCCATCCACCTACCGTATCTATCCATCTACCATATCCATCTATCCATCTATCTACCGTATCATCTACCATATCTATCCATCTACCGTATCTATCCATCTATCTACCGTATCCATCCATCTATCTATCCATCTACCGTATCCATCCATCTACCGTATCTATCCATTTACCATATCCATCTATCTACCATATCCATCTACCATATCTATCCATCTACCGTATATATCCATCTATCCATCTATCTACCATATTCATCCATCTACTGTATCTATCTATCTACCATATCCATCTATCCATCTATCTACCGTATCTATCCATCTACCGTATCTATCCATCTACCATATCCATCTATCCACCTATCTACCATATCCATCTATCTATCCATCTACCGCATCCATCCAGCTACCATATCTATCCATCTACCATATCTATCCATCTACCATATCCATCTATCCATCTATCTACCGTATCTATCCATCTACCTACCGTATCTATCCATCTACCATATCCATCTATCCACCTATCTACCATATCCATCCAGCTACCATATCTATCCATCTACCATATCCATCTATCTACCATATCCATCCATTTACCGTATATATCCATCTACCTACGGTATCTATCTACGGTACTATATATATCCATATATTATCTACCTATGTTAAGTAGCATGAAACATATGATATACCATACCATTGTCAATGAACAAATGAAGAAAACATGGGGGTGATGGACAAGGCTCACTTGGGTGCCGTCCACAGGAAAACGTTTGTTTCAGACTTGCGTCCACATAGAGACAGTCTTTTAAAATCCCTAAAATTGTATTTTTCTAAACAAGTTCCAGAGTAAAAAATATATATTATCACATCACCCTTGCATTTTTGCATAGACAGCCAAAACTCAAACTTTTGGAAACTATGATGTCATAGTGCCATCTCCAATATGAAGCACGGCCCGAGGACTTCTAGCAGAATGAGCTACAACTTCATTCCACAGGCTGCTAACCTCCCAGTCCCTGGCATATCTGCTCTACACTTGCTCCACACAGTCACATGAACTAATGATGGAGCTCAGGCTTTGACGACAGTAAAGGCAGTGTGAGCCAGAATCATATTAAAGGCAGCAACCCCCGAAAAATAAATAAATAGATGTGAAAGCGTGCACAGTTGTTGCCCTACATCTCATGGAGACAAACAGCTGACACCTCCGTTGTAGCACTGCAGCAGCAACCCTGATGCTTAAACTGCTTTGATCAACAAAAGTGGATCAGCACCGTGGCATTTTGAATGGCAGCAGAAGACACTTCAACCTGGATATTCTATGCTAAGCAGTAAAAAAGGAGAAAAAAATAGATGTGATCAGGAGAAAGAAGGTAACATTTTGGTAACATTTTGTGCTTATACATTTTTTCACAAGTTAATGGTGAGAGAACAAACTAGACAGGAGCTGAGACTAATAATTTCATGGCTCATTAATCTGCATAATCTTCTTCTCAGTCCATTTATAGTTTACTTAGAAACATCATAAAATGTTGTTTTGTATTAATAACATTCAAACCCCAAAAGATATTTCATTTATATTCACATAAAAAAAAGAAATCCTCAAATCACCACTGTCAGGGGACACGGTAGCTCGGTGGTCAGTGTTGCAGTCTTGTAATCCTGAGTCTGTGGGTTGAGCCCATGTTGTGTCAGAAAAGGCCTCTGTCATGAAACAATTCCCAAATCTCTCTCGAGTTCGCTTGCTGTGGAAACCCCTGCAGTGGGGAGCAGCCGAAAGAAAAAGCAACATCAAATTGCAACTGCTGGGCTAATGTTGCAACAAATTAAAGGAGAAATGAAAAGTGTTTTTAAGCTAATAGTAATCTAATGAAAAGCATAAAATAAGCTTGTTGAGAAATTTTCACAAGTCAAAAATTTCATCCCAACTCAAATTTAGCATTTGCAAAGTGGAAAAAAATCACATCCGGTGTTTTTGACACCCCTCCCCCCGCCTGCTCTTGCTCCCAGGTATGACGTAGGTCGGGCCACGGTTGTCCCTCATACTAGCCTGGTTAAAACCAGACCCTTGTCCTTCACTTCGCTTTGTACTAGGGTCTGGGACTTCTCCCATAGAAAACGATTTCTCCGGTCGATTTTTGACCGGACCAATCAGAGAACAGAAGGCGGAGTTTTGTTAGTTTAGCCTGGCGAGGTCCAGGCTATTCAGATAAATAGCTCAGAAACCACTCGGTGGATATTTTTTCTGCTACCAGTGTGTAATTATATGGCTCTAATTTACTGACTGTTGGCCTGGATGAAACATTTGAGATAAAATTCGATTTTTTATCATTTATTTTCGTAGCGCACCCGAGGCTGTTTGGAAAATGTCAAACCGAAACAATTTAAATCCAGCAGATTTGACCATTTCGTGAATTGATTTAGGAACTGTTAAGCTCAGGAACACTTCTGATATAACGTCAGCTATGAAATATATTTTTTCTCAGCAAAGAAATAATAGTTTTTTACCTTGTTTTCATGAAAATTCCTTTGTGGCGGCAGCCATTTTAACTGACGACGTCAGTCGACGTCGTTCAAAACTCCGCCTTCTGTTCTCTGATTGGTCCGGTCAAAAATCGACCGGAGAAATCGTTTTCTATGGGAGAAATCCCAGACCCTAGTACAAATCGAAGTGAAGGACAAGGGTCTGGTTTTAACCAGGCTACCCTCATACAGTATTGTGTAGATTCATTTATATTGTAAACAAAAAGCATTTCATCACATCAAACTGACAATTAAGTTACATTTGGTCATAATTACCACAACACCTTTTTTACATTGCTGATTTGTAAAAAAAAAAATAATAATAATAATTTGATACTTATGTACCTGTAACCAATCCTCCTAAAATGAGCAGTTCCAGAGATATGTACGGGTGTGCACTTGGTGTTATTTACGTGCTAAAATAAGCTGATTTGTAATAATTTATTAACAAAAATTAAACTGAGACACACTCTTAAAAAAAAGTCAGCAAACAAATATTTTTTAGGCGTTTCTGTAGTTAAATTTTAATGAAATTCAGCTCGTGCTGAGCAGCGGAAATGCTCTATGGGTGCGCGCTTTGTGTTATTTACGTGCTAAAATAAGCTGATTTGTAATCATTTATTAACAAAATTAAACTGAGACACACTCTTAAAAAAAAGTAAGCTAACAAAATTTTTTTAGGCGTTTCTGTAGTTACATTTTAATGAAATTCAGCTCGCGCTGAAAAGCAGAAATGCTCTATGGGTGTGCGCTTCGTGTTATTTACGTGCTAAAATAAGCCGATTTGTAATCATTTATTAACAAAAATTAAACTGAGACACTCTTAAAAAAAAGTCAGCCAATAAATATATTTTTAGGCGTTTCTGTAGTTAAATTTTAATGAAAGTCAGCTCGCGATGAAAAGCGGAAATGCTGTCTACGGGTGCACGTGCGCGCTCGGTGTTATTTACGTGCTAAAATAAGCTGCTTTGTAATCATATATTTACAAAAATTAAACTGAGACACACTCTTAAAAAAAGTCAGCTAACAAATATATTTTTTTAGGTCTTTATCCTGCTAATTAAAATACCGGTACATGCAGGTCTGTTCGCTGCTACTGCATGTCTGGTGCTGCGCGTGCACGTTTTGTTTCATCAGACGTAGCGAAACAAATTTTTAAATCCAGCTCATTTCACAATTACGTTCATTTATTAAGGAAAAGTTCAGCTCAGACACATATTTGCTATAATTTTTATTCTTACCATTCCACGTAGCCAACTCTGTCATTGGACTCGTCAGAATTCTGAGATCCAGCTGTCAGTTCAGGTTCAAACTGATATGGTTGTAAATCCATCATTACGCACACTAGGTGTTCCTACGTTTCTTTAAATTCAAAAAAGTCTTCTACTTCCATTTTAAATGACAGACAGAAGGACAGCAATGATGGGTTTGTAGCTTCAGTGTTATTTACAAAGTAGCGCGGAGGACAAATATGCGTCATTTGCTTCAAATATGCGTAATTTCCTTCCTGACCTCCAGACTTCGGAATTTAGCAGGAAAAACGTAAAAAACTATTTCTTTAAAGGGGACCACAGATGCAAAATTCACTTTTTAATGTTTTTTTACTCAACTTTGGGTATTTACTTCATAAAAAAAACAGTCCTTGTGCCAAAAAAATGCACCCAGTGGTTTATTTACTCTAAGTAGATTTATTTATTTTTGATAAATACACCTGGATTCACACTTCCTGCAGTTATTGACGTCACAAGCCGTAGCCAATCACCTCAAACCTGAGTCCAGCCCCTCACCTAGCAACCCCTGGTTAGGCTCAACCCACTTCTGTATTAAACACATGACTGTTGTTTTTCATGATTTCATCTCATCTTTTGTTTATATGTTCTTAATTTCATGTGTACAGCACTTTGTTGCAGCTGTGGTTTTTTTAAATGGCTTTATAAATAAAGTATAATTGTTATTTTTATGTTTTAGTTCAATTTTTAGTGTATTTGCGATCGCTCCCAACGCGCAGCCGGCAAAAATTAAACGAGCGGACCCCCGGCGTAGGGACCGGTTGCGACGGGACCCTCTTCTGGCGCGATGGAGCGGAGCTTCAACTGTACAGCCTCATTTCAGCCTCGCAGCAGGCTCGCAGCAGTGAGGACCTTCTCCTTACGGATTAATTTACGGGAGACACTTGGTGAACTTTGTGTGTGTCTTGACTGGAACAGCGATAACTCCCAAAATCTCCGCGTGCAACGAGCGGAGCTGGCGAAAACCGGAAGAGGAACAAGCTAACATTAGCTTCGGATTCGGGTGGTCTAATGCTAAAAGGAGCAGCAAACTGCGGCGCGCTCAGACGGGTTTCGGTAAGTTATCTTAAGCTAACACTAACAGTAAGTCAAATGAGTAATAAAAAAAGAGCTAATTTTAAAACAACAACACATTACAGATACTGGCTGTTACAGAGGGCGTTAACAGATCGTTGAAGGGCGTGGACTTCAAGAAACCGGTCGTTCAAAACGAAAGTTAAAAATGGCAGAATTAAAAAGGGTATAATTAATTATCTAAGAATTATTTTGTGTATTAAAATGAATTAATATTGTCAAGATAGCACACAGACATAACATAAAAATTTTAAATACCTATATGTGGTCTCCTTTAAGCTACTGACTTGAAAAAAACATACAAAGTATGTTTATGTGTGTTGTTTACTAAATGAAATTCTTGTTATATCAATTTTTTTAGATTTGATTTCATTTCTCCTTTAAATCACTAAATCAAGGATTAATTTTGTTGTAAATTATGTTAAACTCTACAAAGCCCATATATAATGNTGCTGTGTCTGATGTAAAATTAGCTGTCAGATTTAATCTTTACTTTTTTTGTTGAAAACTGTGGACAGGTTGTGTTAAAATATTTTCTTCAAGAGCTAAGTAGCTAAGCTACAAGCTAACTACAGCCGTATTGCCGTATTCGGGTGCATGCGCAAAACGCTGTGTTCCATCAAGTTTTTTTCTTTTTTGTTTCTGTCAAAAGTTAAAGTACCGGTAAGCATTGGTGAGCTTTAGAGAAACCTGCTCTCTGATCTGTGAAAAGAACACTGTGTTGTGTGATTTTACTGAGAGGCCCTCTGATCAAAGCCACATGGAAACTGGTCACCATTTTGTGTCAGCTCTCCTTAAAGTGGAAGGAGACGCCCACTGGAGGGTTGGAGAGTGAAGTGTTTTCAACGTCAAATGCTGCTCTGTTGCTGTTCATTTATTAAGTGAGAATACTGGAAACTGTTAAGAGTTAACAACGTATTCTTTAGTTTAGAACATTTGGCTGTAAGAGATAAACACTTAAAAATGTCATCAATATGTAAGGGATATAATACTTGTCAGTTTGCTGACCAGTACAATATTCCTAAAGAAGTTGGAGCAGATTTGATCTGACCCAAATTCATTCGCGAGTTCTCCCTTTTTCAGGATTAAATTATTTAACTTGTGACTAGACAAAATGTAATTTCACGAGAGACGTCAACTTATGTTGATCCACCAAAGATGAACCTTTTATTGAGACAATCATAAAAGTACATTACACATTTGTATCGAGATTAGCTCTGATTTAATAACTATTGTAGACAAGAATTCAAATTGAAAACAAACAGACAAGTTATGTTTAACTCCCTGTTGGCACATTTACTTAAAAGTTTAATGGTTTAAGAAAATAAGAATAAGGAGGAAAGATTAGAATGAAAGCTAAGTTTAACAGAAGTTAATTATTTTGAAATGCGACAGGGTGACACTTTTCCCAACCAAGTCCGGCTGGACTCCTCGCACGTCAGCATACAATCAACGACTCTTTACCTGGTGACGATATGTCTCTGGAGATAAGAGCTGAGAAGTTGTGGACCTTAACGGACTGTGTTGTCCAGTTGACGTCCAGTTGAAACTTCTCACGCGTGTATGGCTGATTCAACGATACGAGCAAGAGCGCCTTTCCCGGCAGGAACAAAGCCAACGTCCTGGCTGGTTTCAAAATAAAACTTTCAGAAAAACAAATTCTTTCAAACAGAAATGAGTGAGTTACAGCGATGCTCTGCTGTAACTCTGGCGGAGAAACGTAGGTCTTGACAAAATGACCACAACGTTTCACCAGTTTCCAGAGAATAAACAAGTTGTTCAGTTTGTTCTCTTTCACACTCCCGAGTTTACAGGAAGTGTCCCCTTAAGAAGGGGGTGTGACTTAGTCAAATACTTCCTGCTCATTGGTTGTTTAGAAAGTAAAGGAGGGGTTTTTCAGTTCCCATTGTGGAAGATCTCTGAAGGACACTAGGAAAACTGTTTAGAGAACCGGCCAGATGGACTGGCCCGTAAAGTGAAGTATTATGTCTAGCTTGATAGACAAAACAGAGAGGGAAGTTAACAAGTTACCCTGACTTGTACCTTAGATTCAAAGCACACTTGTACTGCATAATAAACCAGCAGACGGGTCAAACTCATGCAAGTAACAGATCATCATTAAATGACAAAAATATACAGTACTGTTGATCAATTCTGAATTAACACAAATTAAAATGAAGTCTTTCTGATTCATTTGTGATTCTTAATCCAAACCAATTGTAACAAAATAGTGTCCACTTGTCTCCTTCAGAGCTCGAGAAAAGTGTAACACTCAGAGTTTCAGAGAGATGTGAAGAGGTTTAAATCCAATAATGGACATGAGAGTGCTGTATTACTACATGGCTAAAACAACTAAATTTGATATATTTTCCACTGTTTTGCACTACAAATGTACAAGAAAGAAGCCTAATGCTTTGTTTTTTTTTTATTAAAAACTCTCTGGACCTATGTAGAATTTTCTTGTTTTGTGGTATAGCAGTTTTAAAAATAAATGATGGCAAAAGGACACCTTTTTTTCCATTCCTATTGCAAGTTTTATACCAAAAACATATTGTGCTATACATTGTTATCGCCACCCTTCACAACACATATCGTGATATGAATTTTATGCCATACTAAAGAGCTCAAACCACACCGAGCGTCTGCCATTTTGAGAACTGAAAAACAGGAAGTAGAGACAGCCCATGTCACGTCAAGGGGCCTCCCTCCCATTTTCCTTAAAAAGACACACTGCTCGCTCCCTCACTATCCATCCATCGGTTCAAACAGTCCTATAGTGCCATCCTGTGGTCAAAAAAGGTACTACACGCAAATTACAAACATTTCTTCTTAAATTTGACAATATTATTAATTATTGTCAAATTTCAAACAATATTATTGTTTATTGCAATAATTTCTGAGACAATTAATCGCCCAGCAAAATTTGTTATTGTGACAGGCCTACGTTATTGTACCAAAAAGCAGATAAGAAAGCAAACAACAGCAATGAGCTTATTATGCACTGGGACACTGGGAAACTGTGGTATAAGAAAAAGTGCAAGGCTCATTCACAAATTACAGACACGGGGGAGTCATGTCTGAAGGTGTGAACATGAGATTAGAAATCAAAGTTCTCATCTATTTAAAAAAAATCCCACAAGTTGAATCTATAGTGAATTAGTTTCACTATTGTCTAAAATTGAACACATTTCAACATATATTTATATATGTTTCTTACATAAACTCCACAGTCAGTCCAGTAACATAAACTTAAACAAAATGCTGAGCACAATGTAAAATAGCCACATGAAAAATCAGCCTCACCTGCAGCTCAGCCTTTACTTCCTTTATACAGGTAATGGGTCAAGCAAGAAAGTGCCACTTGCTGGTCAGATACAAACACAGAAAAATAATAATAAGATAAAATGTCTTCTACAGTGTCCACTTTAATTTTCTGCTTCAATGATAAAAATTACCAAATGGGGAGCAGCGTAAAAGAGGAGGTGGGGGGGGGGGGGGATGAATCACTCTGGTCTGCTTCTAATCTAATTCTCTCCTCCACTCCCACCTGTCCTGCTGCCGCTTCCTCTGCAGTCTCTGGAGTGTCTTTAGCGAGTCCGGCCCCTCCTAACCCACCTGTCCATCTCCCATGATTAATGTCTCCTGAGAACACTGGGTCTGCAAGGAGGTCTCCTCCCATCCTGCACCCATTTACATTTTGTTTTTAACTGATTGAATAACCAAAACATTCAAACAGAAGACAATTTAGGTATAAAACATTTTGTTAAGTACAGTTTCAAACCCGGCAATGAAAACAGATCGGCGCACCTTTAAAGCTGCAGTATGTAGCTTTTTTTATGAACATATTTCTTCACTCTGTCACTACCTCCTGACAGACTGATGTTAGCCAGGTAATCTCTGAAAAAAAATAAAAAAAAATATTGTCCCCTTGCTTCTCCAGGTGGTAAATAAGCATTTCTAAAAAGAAAAGGTGACCCGCCATTTTCCAGCCAATAAAAACAGAGTTTGTAACCAGCCAATAAAAACAGAGCTTGAATTTGAATCAGCCAATAAAAACAGAGCTTGAATTTGAAATTCAACAGACCACAAGGGGGCAGAGCCACATATGGCTCTGAGGGGGAGGGATCAGAATGCTTTGCCTGTTGAAAATATTTCTAACTGCTGCAGTTCTACAGAAACTGCATACTGAACCTTTAATTATAAACACAACTACACGTTATAAATGATGTATATGTAGATATATGCAGATATGTAGATGGGTATATGAATGAATATGAATGTATATGTATGTATACTGTATATATATATTTGTAGGTATGGTATGTATATTTATGGAAATCTACTGCAAGGTCATAAATGTTATTAGTCTTTATGCATGTGTTGCTGTGTTGTGTCATGTACTTTGCAGGATTGCAGACGGAAGTTGGGTGTGTTTGCCTTGTGCTTTTTTGTGGATAATTGTTGTGTTTCTTTTGTTTTACTTTCTGTCTTTCCTTTTCTTTCTCTCTACAGTATTATTAAAAAAAATGAAAAATTTCATATCGGAGTGAGAGGATGGCTGTAAGGTAAGAAGGGAGGCCATCTATAAAGGAAAAAAACCAAAAAAAAAGGAATAAAAAGGTTTTATAAATATGTCCTGGATAAGAATTCATATGTTCTTAAGAATATCCTGCAATCATGTATGACATGTGCAAGTGTACAGATGTTTCTTCTTTATATTGTTCTACTGTTCATCTAAAAAACTAAAATGTTCAGATCACTTTCAGATAGCACTGGTTACATATTCTTAGAGTGATTTTAATGGTTTATATTGAATTATCTACAAATGATCAGTTCTGTGTTTGTACACATTTTAAGGAAAGATAAGATTTTGTTCTTTTCATAATGGATTTTTTTGTTCTCTTTTACAGCTTCCTCACATCTCTTCTTTCTGTTTTAACTTCAAAATTGATTTTCTATTGAAATGATCCAAAGTGAGCAATGGATCGTAGGCATTAATCCTGTGAGCATGGGGTTACAGCACCCTCCATTGTAACCTGATGTGGCTTGAGGCCGGCAGCAGCTGAAGCTTTTTCAGTCTTCCAGACTGAAAAATAAAACGGAATGAGGTTTGCAAGAGCAGGAGAGAAGTTTCTCTCTTGTGAACAGTGGTCCACCCTTTTACAAAGCTCAACGGCTCGTTTTCTAACACACACAGCTCGCACCAGTATCCCATAAAGTCCCACAGATGAGGTCATCGTGGGCGCCTGCTCAGTGGAGCAGGTGGAGCAGCTGTGCTCGTTTTTTTAAGTAAGGCTCCAACATGGGGTTGTTGCTCCCTCATTTACTGACTACCGGTAAACATCTCACTCCCAGCACAAAGACAAAAAATATATGGTTAATTGATTCAAATTTTACTTTAGTTACAAACTAAAAGTAAAAGTTTTGAAAATGCCTACATCTGGTTCTACATTAAAATAAATGATTATTTTATGGTGGCTTGTTTAGAAATTAGGCATGTAACGAGATCTCGTACGAGATCTCGCTATATTAAACTCCCGCGATATCTCTCGTTGAGAGGTAACGTTGTCTCGCGAGACGCTAATGCTAGCGCTAGCAGAGCCCCTAGCAAGTCAGCGTCACGGACAGCATGGCTTCGCCGGATGAAGTTGCTATAGAAGACGCCCCAACTACTGATGGAGGGTCCCGGTGCCGCAGACGCCTCTACATTGATGGAGGGTCCCGGCGCTGCCGACGCTGCCCCGAATGTAAAGACACACGCGTAAACACCGGTGTGACCGGTGTTGCCAGATAGAGTCCCACCCACCCAAAGCACTCTTTACCCGCAAAAGTCAGAAGGAAAATCGCGGTGAACCGCCCAATCTGGCAACACTGGTGAGTGACGGCTGCAGATTCAGTGCTGATGCGGATATTTATGTTCAATTTTTGGAAAGTCCTGCGTGAATATCTATTTTTTTTAACAAAGTTGAACGTTCTAAGGTCTAAGGAGATTCAATCAGTAAAATGAAGACATCAGTTGGGTTTGTAATACATGTTAAAACAGAATAAAAGCCTTTTTGCGGCATAAAACCGATCTTTGAAGTTTTCTTGAACTAATATTAAAATCTCGTCTCGTTCTCGCGAGCTCTGTAATTTGTCTCGTCTCGTCTCGTGAGTTTTGTGTATCATTACACCCCTATTAGAAATCATAAAACCATTTATGGTAATATCTAATACACCAACTAAAATAATATAAATAATGCTATTGTCAGTAAGACTGGATACTCCCATGAGTTAACGTTCTCATTTTAATACATTATCAGGGGCCCAAGGAGTTAATGGGTTTTATATATTTAAAGATCCACTGACATGATTTTTCTACTATTCATCAAATTGCTCAATATATATATATATTTTATCATTTAAATATGTTCTTTTTGCAAACAAAATGATAAATCACTTTAATTTTGCTTTAAAAGTGATTTTGAACTTCAAGCCGTGTTTAATCATGGGAAATCCGATTACACACACGCACCATCTGTGACGTAGTGTGCAGAGTGTGAGGCAGAGCTCTGGGCTTGTCACGGTGCGCGGGTGTGAGCAGCTCGACATGAAGGTAAGTCTGATACAGCATCAGACCTAAATTAGATCCTGTTGTTTCTTGTTCCATCACCCAAACTATTTTCTGCTTCCCAAAATGAAGACAAATAGCTCAAATCTTCACATAGATTGATAAATTCGTCGGGTTTTAAATTGTCCGCTATTAAAGAGACCAGAGCCCTCTGCCTCTCACTCTGCACTACGTCACAGATGGTGCGTTCGCGTGTAATCGGATTTCCCATGATTAAACACGGCTTGAAGTTCAAAATCACTTTTAAAGCAAAATTAAAGTGATTTATCATTTTGTTTGCAAAAACGAACATATTTAAATGATAAAATATATATATTTTGAGCAATTTGATGAATAGTAGAAAAATCATGTCAGTGGACCTTTAATACTCCTGCACATATATTTCTTCGTTCGGCTTTATTCTCGTCAGGCTAGGGCTGGAAAATAATTTGATATTGATATACATCACGATATACTTTTATTCAGTAACAGTAATGAGTTTAAAGTACATTTTTGATATTTCGCAGTGTTTCCCCTAGTTAACTTGCCATGGCGGGGTGATAAGCTCTTCCATGATTTTTGTTGATGGGGGGGCAGGGATGGAGACATGTGAGCGCAGCTTGTACCAACAGTTTTTAAGTGAGGGCATTCAGCATGAAGGAAGAGGTGCCTTTAGCTTTTTAGCTAGAGCGTCTGTATCGTGCACCGCTAGCTTAGCGGCTATGGAGGCGTTCGGTTTGCTGGGGGGGGGGTGCTCAGTTCTGTTGACGGGGTGGAGCACCCCGCTTGTATAATGCTAGGAGAAACACTGTTTCGATATACATTAGGATATGATTACAGCGTTTCACTGACACATTCCTTTTTCTTTTCTTCAGTTTCAACCCGAACAGATAAAGCTGCGACACAACTACATAAGTGTGTGATGACGTCACCAAAGCTCGAAGGAGTTAGCGGTAGCACGCTAGCTTATTTCCAACACGCGGTAAGTTTTCACTTCCAATAAACTGCTGGTTTGTGCTGCAAAATGTGCCGGATTCGTTCCAACTAGCGGTGGGAACACATCTAACTTGTTCCACCATCTGAAGAGTTTCCACTTGATAGAATCTACTGAGAGTCAGAAGATGAAGCACAAGAAAAGTTTGAGCCAACGTGTCCCTGAAACAACTCCCCCAGCTGTATCCAAAGAGAAACACATTTGTGTTGTTGTTTAAAGTTCAAACTACAGTACAGGTAGTCCTCGACTTACGGCGGTCTCGACTTACGACGTTTCGGGGTTACGTCACGCATCTCATTAAAAAATTAATAAAATTTGAAAAATCTAATTTTATGTGTTTAAATGTTCTTGATTTTATGTGTACAGCACTTTGTTGCAGCTGTGGTTGTTTTAAATGGCTTTATAAATAAAGTATTATTATTATTATTTTTTATTTTTTAGAAGCCGATTTACGCAGTTTCCGTCAGTTTTCGGCAGTGTCCGTCCGTTTTTGGCAGTTTCCGGTTAGCTTTGGTAGGCTCCGGCCTCGACAGCCGGCTTTGGACGGACCGTGTGTCCAATCAGAGGTTGCCTCGCTCGGATACATGAGCTGGAAATGCTCTGTGAACTCTGTGGATGTCTCAGGAGGAGGAACGGACTCGCGGCCTCGGATGTTGCCGGGACACGGAGCTAACATGCTAACACGCGGAGAAACGGCTTTGAGGCCTCGGATGTTGCCGGGACACGGAACTAACATGCTAACACGTGGAGAAATGGCGTTAAGGCCTCAGATGTTGCTGGGACACGGAGCTAACATGCTAACACGCAGAGAAACAGCTTCACCAGCGCACTGTAAGTTATTAACTCTTTTTTCCCTTCATTATGGCTCCAAATGTATGGAGCTAACATGCTAACAGGCCTTATTGTAAACAGTTTGGACCGCGTGAAGCAGCAGGAAGCTGCAGAGCTCGGACGTGCAACAAGCTAACATGCTAACAGACGGAAGAAGAATTGACCAGCTCCCACTAAGAAATTGACTATTTTTTTCCTTCATTATGGCTCCAAATTTACTACATGTGTTTTTTGATAATTATGTAGGGCACTGTGTTAGGATAGGCGAAGTGCTCGGTAACTGTATAGTACCGTACATGTACGTGTATATGGGGCGGCCAGTGGCGGCCAGTGTGTATGTGTTTTTTGACTTACGGCGATTTCGAGTTACGAACGGACATAGGAACGGAACTTGTTCGTAAGTAGGAGACTACCTGTATTAATATTGACAAAGTTGAGGGTTTTATGTTCATTTGATGGTGATTTCAAATTTCTTTGAAGGCTAAGTACAAATAACAGGTGAACATAAATTTGTACAGTTTGTACACTATTTCTGAGGCTTTTATATTGTTTACATCAATATCGGAATTATATCGTTATCGACCAAAATTAAAGACCGTGTAAAGTGAATTTCAACATTTCCTTAAATAAACATTATAAATGTGATAATTGTAATGTTGTAAATGAGTAAAAAGTCTCAAAATTGTAGCTCAATTAATTTTGAAGTTATACATGAAACTGTGTATAAAGACATGTGTGTTTCAGGATTTTTTAGGCGTGTTTTAAACGTGACCGCGTTTCGTCACGCGGTCCTCATTAGTATAGCCCTACCCCCTGCTGCTCCAGTCATATAAATTGTTCTTCGCATGGGTGGAGCCGTTCACTCGCGACTCGCAGATAGCATCAGATAGCAATAGCATAGATATTTTGTTCATTGTTAGCTAGCTAATCAATTATGCCTCGTTCCTGCATCTTCCCAGGATGTTTTAATGGTCAGGGCACCTGCTACTGACCGTCTCCCTCCTCAGCCTCCGGACACCGCCGCCGCCTTTCCTGTTTCTTTTCTTTCTTTCTTTTTTTTTATTGCTAAGCCTGTGCCCTACAAGTTCACAAGCTCCTTTTTTGCTAAGAAAATGCGACAGGTCCATTGCATACTTAGTTATCAACGTGATTACTCTTTATCTTAATCACCAACACAGCCCTCTTTATCTTAATCACCAACACAGCCCTCTTTATCTTAATCACCAACACAGCCCCCGCATGCGATGTGTCGGGTCGGACCGGTGCAGCCGCGCGAGTCCGCTCATCTTCTAAACACATAACAGCGGAGTTATGAATTATAGTTGCGTCCTCAACTTTAAAAATAAAACCAGAGTTGTTTGTGCACTAAAAACAGCGTAACTCTTGGAAAAAGGAGCAAACAGAGCAGGTTTACTGATGAACCTGTCTTCCTCCTCCACACAGTTCAGCTCTGAGCGAGAGAGTCCTCCTACTTGCTCTCTGAGCTGCAGAACTGCGCTGAAACCACGCCCACTGCTGACACGCCCCCACAGTTCCAGACTAAGGGAAAACAATGTATTTTCATGATTTTTGACACTTAATTTTATAAGGAAAACAATGTTTTTAATCAGTCAGATTTATATGGGTGATTAATAACACATATTTATGCCATGTGATAAACTAAAAACACAAATCTAATTTCACTTTACACGGTCTTTAAGAAATATACAGGTAGTCCCCGATTTACGAGCGAGATCCGTCACAACGAGGCGCTCGTAAACCGGAAATCTCGTAATTTGGAACGGCCGCCATTTCGCTCGTAAATCCGGAAATCCGCTCGTAAATTGGAACGGTTTTCGCTAGCGCACCTAAAAACACTCTATTTTCATCTAAAAACTACTTTTGAGTGCATAAAAATGATCGGAAACGTGTGTTTATATGCTTAACTTGCTAACTGAAGTGAAAAAACACATGAAAACTCAGTATTTTTTTCGTTTTTTCCAAAAATGTGCAGCTCGTAAGTCTGGAACCTCGCAGATCAGAGCGCTCGTAAATCGGGGACTACCTGTATCGTGAAAAGTTTTGACCACTGTTCATAACTTTTATGGAAAGAATTTCTAGGCGCAGCCAAGGTGTTGAGAGGATCCGTTTTGGTGGCCTTAGAATCGCTTCTCTGTTTTTTGCAGATGATGTGGTCCTATTGGCTTCATCAGATCGTGATCTACAGCTTTCGCTGGAGCGGTTTGCAGCCGAGTGTGATGCGGCCGGGATGAGGATCAGTTCCTCCAAATCCGAGGCCATGGTCTTGAGCCGGAAAAGGGTAGCATGCCCTCTCCGGGTCGGGGATGAGGTCCTGCCCCAAGTGGAGGAGTTTAAGTATCTCGGGGTCTTGTTCACGAATGAGGGAAAACTGGAGCGTGAGATCGATAGGCGGATAGGTGCAGCATCCGCAGTGAAGCGGGCGCTGTACCGGTCTGTCGTGGTGAAGAGAGAGCTGAGTCGAAAGGCAAAGCTCTCAATTTACCGATCGATCTACGTTCCCACCCTCATCTATGGTCATGAGCTTTGGGTTGTGACCGAAAGAACGAGATCTCGGATACAAGCGGCTGAAATGAGTTTTCTCCGCAGGGTGTCTGGACTCTCCCTTAGAGATAGGGTGAGAAGCTCAGTCATCCGGGAGGGACTCGGAGTAGAGCCGCTGCTTCTCCACATCGAGAGGAGCCAGTTGAGGTGGCTCGGGCATCTGGTTAGGATGCCTCCTGGACGCCTCCCTGGGGAGGTGTTCCGGGCATGTCCCACCGGGAGGAGGCCCAGAGGAAGACCCAGGACACGCTGGAGGGACTATGTTTCTCGGCTGGCCTGGGAACGCCTTGGGATTCCCCCAGAGGAGCTGCTCCATGTGGCTGGGGAGAGGGAAGTCTGGGCCTCCCTACTTAGGCTGCTACCCCCGCGACCCGACCCCGGATAAGCGGACGAAAATGGATGGATGGATGGATGGATGCAGTTTTGACCATATTGTCCAGCCTTACTTCAGGGATATACAAAGTCTCAGACTATAACCGTGTTTCCATCCATTTTCATTTCGAATTTTGAGCTAATTTTTTTAATCTCGCAAATATGTAAATACAAATTAATGCGAAGCAGAAGTGTTTCCATCTACTGGCTTGTAGCGCATCTACCAAGCCACGCACAGCGTCATTACGTCAGACGTCAGCAGTAGCGGTTGAAAACAGAACCCGGCCACACATCTCGTCAAAATGGAGAGAATATTTCAGGTACGTGTTGCTATCGGGCAAGTTGTATTTATTCTGTCATGCCAACTAGTTTTAGCGATGTTACATGTTGTCCGGAGCGGAAACAGCTGAACGTCACGTGACGTGAATGTTCGCTACGGCAGAACTGAGTCGGCAAATCTGTTTCCATCTGTCGTTTTGCGCATCTGCTCATTTTCGAAGATCCCAAAAACCACCTCAAGCGAGCGTATAAACTTTTTGGCGAATTTGAGGAAGTAAATTCGGATTTTGCCGTTTCCATTAAGCTTTTCTGCTGCGATACTTCAAAATGCGCAGCTAGAAACCTTGATGGAAACACGGCTAATGTAATAGGTTTAGTACATACACATTCATGTTTGAGGTTTCACCGCAGTGTGGCTCTCAGAGTTCAGCTTCTGAAACACAGATTTAGATGAAAAAGAGCTTTTACAACACATGAACATTCCTGCAGAGGAATGAGGATTCCTCAGGTTTCAGTTCCAGTTTCATGTTTAGGGTAACATTAGAAGAAAATAAATTATTAGACTTAATTACCGGTATCAGCCTATTTTAGTTTCTCATACTAAACTGTATAAAAAAATGATTTCCTTAATAGATTTGTGATACTATCATCCCACAACAATTTTTGCAGGAACTACAAGTTGGGAAAAATATTAATTAAAGCTCATGCTTGCTGAATGGCATGCGTTAAGTCTAATTAAATAGAAAATAATTACACTTGTTTAAAAAGTATTACAATAAGAAGAATGTCCACAGTCTGGAGACAGTATAAGGTTTAAAACTAAAAAACGTCTGTAACTGGTTAATTTAAACAATTATTTACTCCTAAACCGCTGCGGACGATCCGAATGACGAACAGGTAGCTACAGAAGTAGTTTCCATTTGTTTAGAGAACTGCAGCCGGAGTGACACAATTAGTTGCTCTCAGTTTCATTTTCAATCAGAGAGCAGAGCGTCGTTTCCTTTTCACCTTGACTAAAAATAAGCTTCGCACTGAGCGTTCGCAAACAGCTAACGACAAATCCCACCTGCACAGCAGCAGACATGCGTGTGCTGCTGGGGAACATTGTACTGTAATCGTTTGATTGAGGTAACTTTCTGAGTCTGTTGGTGATTGTTTCTGATTCCTTCAAACTGGTTTACAAGTTCACAATGCAAAATATAATTAGGTAATAACTTCATTACGGATAGAATCACTGAACACATCAAAATATGTTTTTCCTTCTTCTGCTTTAAACCAGATGCGTGTCTTTATTAGTTTGTTATTCCCAAGCTTGATAAAGGTGCTTTTACCGTAATTGACGCACAGCAACTGCAGAGTTTTTCCTCTAAGGCAGCAGGTTATTGCATGTAAATCCAAACGAGCAAGAATGTGTTGTTATGCAAAGCCTGGAGGAAAGTAGCAGTTTCCCACATTCGTGCTCACATCCACACAACACACGGTTCAATTAGTCACAGCAGCAGCATCAGTAGCCGGACGCTCCGCCCACTCTGGGCCATAAAAGGTGATGGGGAGGAGTCAGTGCTGGCTTGCAAAGACATCCTGTAGTGCTTTGTCATTCCACAGGCCCATTTGTGCAAGGGAAACGCATGCACTCAGAAACATGCAGCCCCAGGCTGTTCAGCATGAGGATACAGTCACATGAACAATCACAGGTTATGGATCAATTAACCGCTGTTGATAACATCCATCTCCAATATCACAAGCTATTATGTTCCTCACAGAAGGAAGAGAGTCTGGATCCAAAAATATGGTCACCGAACTTAAAGATTTTGTTGCATAGTAGTAGTTTTTGGGACAACAGAACCATATAAAATCCAGGGTTATGTTAACTCTGATCTGGCATTTGCTAACGAGTGTACAAAGGTGAGTTCAGTCTAGAGCAAATCGTGTTAGCTGAGAATATGCTCAGAGGCAGGATACTCACATGACTCCTTTTCACTGTAAAACAGCCGTAACTGGAGAAGACTGAGGGCCAGTTTACACGGCGCGTATTTTGAGTGTAACCGCTACTTTCTCTTTGCGACTTTGCTTATCGCCTACACGACGCTGCTGGCCCCCCTCGATGACACCGATACTTTTCTGACCCTGCTCTCAAGGTGGAACTTTTTCGCAGACCCCCCGTTGATAATGTAAACATCTCCCGTGGAGCTTTTGTTTGAACACATGCACGCAGCACGCACGCGCAGACAGCCGGCATTTTAACAATGGCGGTGGACTGGACAGTGGACACACGCACCACTTTCTGAACTATAGCTGATGGAATATATTTTGATTCTCATATTTAATTATTCTACACCTTACCTGCATCTGTGTTGGAAGAGAGCCAGCTGCCTGGATCCAGTTGTCGCTGTTAACGAGGCAGTCGGACATTTCACGTGTCACGCTGCACTATAACATACTAAATGTGCTATATATTAACAGTTTAACAATAATAAACAGTATTTATGTTAGCGTGGGAGATATTTACATTTATCTGAGCTAAATGAAGCTATCTGGACTCGTTACGTCATGCCTAACATGCTGCATGTTGAAAATGAAGACACCAGGTTGATTTTTAATTTATTTATTTATTCAACACCACAAACTCATGTCACAAACACTGAGAATTAAATTGAACACTTTTAAAAACACGTTAACCAAACTTTAATAAACTGGACTCTGTTGTTTTCATCCTGGTGGACACTGGACCCAGATCCGAACCGCCGGTCCGCTTCGTGGAACAGCTTCGACCTCGCAGGAAAAAAATAAAAATAAAACCTCAGTTGGTTGTTCTGTGATCGAACTAAACACCAGGACACATTATTAAGAACATGGTTTACCTTGTAGCGCTGCTGTAAATCAGCTGATTCTCACGGACTAAAGTCAGACATGTTGACTCGGTTCCGGTCCAGTCAGCAACTGGTGTGCAGATGAAGCGGTCCACTTGGTGTCAGATCTGTTGACTCTTATCCAAATTCCAGCTTTAACTTGTTGTTAACTTGTTGACAACAACTTGTAGTAGCTGAACTTTTAGCCAGAGAGGAAAACAGGCTGCCTCGTGTGCTTTGTTTACCTCAAGCAGCAGTGGGTGGCGCATGCGCAGTAGTGAAGGTTCCAAAGATCACAGCGCCATCTACAGGCCCAGCATGGTAACTACAGTAAATTCATGAGTACGGGGGGTGGGGGGGAGAGAGTCGTATCCACAGAATTCGCCCATGTCAACGCAAAACTTTCAACCTAATTAACATACCCAAAAGTTGCGTTTCCCCCACACAGTGTCCGTGTAAACAGGGCTTGAGTGCGACTCATTCATACATAAAAACAAAAAAGCCAATAAAAACCCCGCTGCTTCTGTGTTGAACTCTTCTCTGTCCTTGAAGCTCGGGGTTAGGGTTGGGGAGCACAGTTGCTGACAACATAAAATAGCTCAACACTTTAAGAGCAAGGCCAAACAGAGCTGCAGAGTAGCCCTTAAAAGATGATGGAAAGAATGGAGGTACAAAACAAATGCAAAAATACAAGTACCATTATCCTGAACTGTAACAGTTTGAAAGAGCTTAGCTAAACATCTTCTAGACCAGGGGTCTGCAACCTGTGGCTCTGGAGCCACATGCGGCTCTTTGGTTCTTCTGCAGTGGCTCTTTCAAGCTTTGAGCAAAACTGACATCAAACTGAATTTTATTGGTTGTTATATAAACTATAAAAAAAAGGACTACCGGTAGTTTTAGCAATTTTTCTCTTATTTATTTTGCTGGAACATGTACGAGGAGAAAAAAAAAACACTAATTTTAACTTCCATCCATCCATCCATCCATTTTCGTCCGCTTATCCGGGGTCGGGTCGCGGGGGTAGCAGCCTAAGGCCCTGTTTACACGGACACTGTGTGGGGGAAACGGAACTTTTGGGTATGTTAATTAGGTTGAAAGTTTTGCGTTGACATGGGCGAATTCTGTGGATACGACCCCCCCACCCCCCGTCCTCATGACTTTACTGTAGTTACCATGCTGGGCCATTAGATGGCGCTGTGATTTTTGGAACCTTCACTACTGCGCACGCGTGCTGCCTGGGGTAAACAGAGCAGACGAGGCAGCCTGTTTTCCTCTCTGGCTAAAAGTTCAGCTACTACAAGTTGTTGTCAACAAGTTAACAACAAGTTAAAGCTGGAATTTGGACAAGAGTCAACAGATTTGACACCAAGTGGGACCGCTTCATCTAACAAGCTGCACACCAGTTGCTGACTGGACCGGAACCGCGTCAACATGTCTGACTTTAGTCCGTGAGAATCAGCTGATTTCCAGCAGCGCTACAAGGTAAACAATGTTCTTAATAATGTTTCCTTGTGTTTAGTTCGATCACAGAACAACCAACTGAGGTTTTATTTTTATTTTTTTCCTGCGAGGTCGAAGCTGTTCCACGAAGCGGACCGGCGGTTCGGATGTGGGTCCAGTTTCCACCAGGATGAAAACAACAGAGTCCAGTTCATTAAAGTTCGGTTAACGTGTTTTTAAAAGTGTTCAATTTAATTCTCAGTGTTTGTGACATGAGTTTGTGGTGTTGAATAAACAAATAAATTAAAAATCAACCTGGTGTCTTCATTTTCAGCAGCATGTTAGGCATGACGTAACGAGTCCAGATAGCTTCATTTAGCTCAGATAAATTTAAATATCTCCCACGCTAACATAAATACTGTTTATTATTGTTAAACTGTTAATATATAGCACATTTAGTATGTTATAGTGCAGCGTGACACGTGAAATGTCCGACTGCCTCGTTAACAGCGACAACTGGATCCAGGCAGCTGGCTCTCTTCCAACACAGATGCAGGTAAGGTGTAGAATAATTAAATATGAGAATCAAAATATATTCCATCAGCTATAGTTCAGAAAGTGGTGCGTGTGTCCACTGTCCAGTCCACCGCCATTGTTAAAATGCCGGCTGTCTGCGCGTGCGTGCTGCGTGCATGTGTTCAAACAAAAGCTCCGTGGGAGATGTTTACATTATCAACGGGGGGTCAGCGAAAAACTTCCACCTTGAGAGCAGGGTCAGAAAAGTATCGGAGTCATCGAGGGGGGCCAGCAGCGTCGTGTAGGCGATAAGCAAAGTCGCAAAGAGAAAGTAGCGGTTACACTCAAAATACGCGCCGTGTAAACTGGCCCTAAGTAGGGAGGCCCAGACTTCCCTCTCCCCAGCCACTTGGAGCAGCTCCTCCGGGGGAATCCCAAGGCGTTCCCAGGCCAGCCGAGAAACATAGTCCCTCCAGCGTGTCCTGGGTCTTCCTCTGGGTCTCCTCCCGGTGGGACATGCCCGGAACACCTCACCAGGGAGGCGTCCAGGAGGCATCCTAACCAGATGCCCGAGCCACCTCAACTGGCTCCTCTCGATTAACTTTATGCTTTATTTCTATACTTAATTTTTCCACAATAAAAAAATACATAGGTCTGCTTAATAGTTTTTTTTTAATTAGTTGGAAAAAAAAACTACCAACACCCCCACACACAAGAATCTGGTCTTTTCATTTTTCTTAAATTGTAAAAATCTAAATTATTATATATTTTTTTGCTTTATAATGTCACCCCTAATGGCCCCAAAAGCCCCCTCCAACAAACCTAAAGTAGCCCATGGGCCACCAGGTGATAACCATAGCAGGTTGTCGTGGCTCTGATCACTTTTAATTTAGTGAACGAAGGTGTAAAAGGCTCTTTTGATCGTAAAGGTTGCAGACCCCTGTTCTAGACCCATAAGTTTGCTTCAACGTAAATGTTTTTTGCCTGTGACTCCTCCATGAACGTGACCATCATTGACCCATTGGTGGTTAGAATCCAACTTTTGATGTATGTGCACATTAAAAATAAATATGAAACAATATGGTGTGGACTTTGATCCTTACCTTAACACCTTTAATACTGTGCTACAGCGTTAACATCTATGTAAGAGAGCTACGTAGAAAATGTACCAATCCAATAACTCGGTACAATATATATTTAAAATAATACTTTTTTGATGAAGTAAAGGGCTGGACGATATGGCCAAAAATTTTATCATGATATATTTCTTAGTTTACATCGAGCCAAGATGGTCTAGTGGCAGGGCTTTTGACTACGGATCCGAAGGTCGCGGGTTCGCGCCCCGGCCACTACCCAGCTTGGGGTGTCTATGAGTGCACACCTATTTCTCCAG
>JBBPBX010005544.1:45843-62652 GCA_038048925.1 Garcialebias charrua | reverse complement strand
GTTTAATGAGAAATGTATGAGAACTAGAAAATTGAATGAGTTATTCATTTTCAGAGTCAGAGATTCTTTATTGTCATTTGCACCACATGTGATACATGTGATGAAACGAGATTATGTACACAGGGTCCCAGTTACAAACCGGATCCCAAAAAAGTTGGGACACTAATCAAATTGTGAATAAAAACTGAATGCAATGATGTAGAGGTGCCAACATCTAATATTTTATTCAGAATAGAACACAAATCACAGATGAAAAGTTTAAACAGAGAATGTATCGTGGAGGTGCCAACATCTAATATTTTATTCAGAATAGAACACAAATCACAGATCAAAAGTTTAAACTGAGAGAATGTATCATTTTAAGGGAAAAATATGTTGTTTCAAAATTTCATGGCGTCAACAAATCCCCAAAAAAGTTGGGACAAGTCCATTTTTACCACTGTGTGGCATCCCCCCTTCTTCTTACAACACTCAACAGACGTCTGGGGACAGAGGAGACCAGTTTCTCAAGTTTAGAAATAGGAATGTTCTCCCATTCATGTCTAATACAGGCCTCTAACTGTTCAATCGTCTTGGGCCTTCTTTGTTGCACCTTCCTCTTTATGATGCACCAAATGTTCTCTATAGGTGAAAGATCTGGACTGCAGGCTGGACATTTCAGTACCGGATCCTTCTCCTACGTAGCCATGATGTTGTGATTGCTGCAGAATGTGGTCTGGCATTATCTTGTTGAAAAATGCAGGGTCTTCCCTGAAAGAGATGACGTCTAGATGGGAGCATATGTTGTTCTAGAACCTGAACATAGTTCTCTGCATTAATGGTGCCTTTCCAGACATGCAAGCTGCCCATGCCACAAGCGCTCATGCAACCCCATACCATCAGTGATGCAGGCTTCTGAACGGAGCGTTGATAACAACTTGGGCTATCCTTGTCCTCTCTGGTCCGGATGACATGGCGTCCCAGTGTTCCATAAAGAACTTCAAATTGTGACTCATCTGACCACAGAACAGTCTTCCATTTTGCCACACTCCATTTTAAATGACCCCTGGCCCAGTGCAAACATCTGAGCTTGTGGAGCTTGCTTAGAAATGGCTTCCTCTTTGCACTGTAGAGTTTCAGCTGGCAACAGCAAATGGCACGGTGGATTGTGTTCACTGACAATGCTTTCTGGAAGTATTCCTGAGCCCATTCTGTTATTCACCCCTCCCCCCAGAGGTCTCTGTGTGTGCGTTCTCAGATGGAGCCGGGCTGAGACCTGCGAACTGTTCTTATCTGGAGCTGATAACTCACAGACTTTAACTCCCGCCTGCCGTCATAATGCATCTTGTCCTGTCTAAATGTGCTAAAAAGCTGGTAGAGTTTTTTTGGACTTTATCATGGAGTGTCTATTGACAAATTGTGATAGATTCTTTTTTTGAATACCACGTTCTTACCCGTTTGTGTCTATTCCTTTTTCCATATCTGCTGATTGTGGTGGCGCGGTTTTCATACTGCTGCGACTTCGTGCACTCGTCCCTATCCTAAGACGGATGTGTGTAATCAATTACGTTGTTTTGTGCCCCGGTGCAATGTCAATGTCAATAAAGATATATTCTATTCTATTCTATTATTTCCTTGACAGTGGCATTCCTGTTTGAGGTGCAATGACGTTTAAGGGTCCGGAGATCACGAGCATCCAGTAGAGTTTTACGACCTTGAACCTTACGCACAGCGATTGTTCCAGATTCTCTGAACCTTTTAATGATGTTATGCATGGTTGATGATGATAAATTAAAAGTCTTTGCTATTTTACGCTGGGTAACACCATTCTGGTATTGCTGCACTATCTTTCTGCGTAACAATGGTAGAATTGATGATCATCTTACCATCTTGGCTTCTGAGAGACACTGACACTGAGAAGCTTTTTTTATACCCAATCATTCATTCATTCATTCATTCAACCTTTATTTATACAGGCTAGCCTTGTTGAGCCACGGGGACTCATTTACAAGAGGGACCCGTCTCACTCACACCCAAGGTCAATTTAGAGTTACCAATCAGCCTAACATGCATGTTTTTGGACTGTGGGAGGAAACAGAAGCACCCGGAGAAAACCCACGCATGCACGGAGAACATGCAAACTCCACCCAGAAAGGCCCCCAGACCAGGATTTGAACCGGGGACCTGCTCGCTGAGAGGCAGCAGCTCTACCAGTTGTGCCACCGTGCTGCCCAAATCATCATTTACAATCATGTTGTCAATTGACCTTATTAGTGTTAATTGGTCTTCCAGCTGGTCGTTATATGCTCAATTTTCTTTTTTCCAGCCAATTATTGCTACTTGTCCCAACGTTTTTTGGATTGGTTGACACTATGAACTTTTGACTCAACTTATTTTTCCTTTAAAATTTTACATTTACTCAGATTAAACTTTTGATCTGTCATATATGTTCTATTATGAATAAAAGATTGACATTTGCCATCTCTACATCATTGCATTCAGTTTTTATTCACAATTTGTTTAGTGACCCAACTTTTTTGGAATCGGGTTTGTACATATAGATGAATAGTTGTGCGATTGTGAAAAATCCCTCTGTCATAACTCTGCGAAATGAATGTGTCAGCGAAGAGCTGGAGACATCTCGTAAATAAAAACAGAGGAAGGGGTTGGTGATGACCATGAAGCCACAGAGCAGATGTCTTGCACAGACACCACTCTGTGCAGAGCTGTGGAGGTAGAAATACCCCTGGCAGAATGAGTCCTCCTGAGTCCTTCAGGCGGTTGAAGACCAGAAGAACTATAGGCTTTTGATATAGTTTCACGTAACCAATGTGACAGACACCGGGAAGATAAAGGCTGACCCTGTCTGTACGAACAACTGATTGGATTTAAGCATCGCAACTGTGCAAGTCACATAAGACCTGAGTGTGCGTACTCGACAGAGCAGGTGAAATTACTCCTCCTCCGTAGTTTTATGGGGAAGGGGACAGAACCTGTCTAGCGTAATGACTCTGGACCTGAATGAACTTGTTATGCTTTTTGGTATAAAAGCAGGATTTGGTCAGAGTTCTGCTGAACTTCTGTATCCTTGAATTCTGAGACAAGAAGGAGCGACGGACAGACCTGACAAGTCACTCACTCTTTTAGCTGAGGTCAGAGCCAATAACAAGGTTGTTTTGAAACACAGATACTTCAAAGTTATCTGGTCCAATGGCTCAAACGGATCTTTAGTTAATGCACTGAAAACAAACACTAAATCCCACTGTGGTACTAGGGCGTGTCACTGGCCTGAGCTGGCACGCACCTTTCAGAAACCGTTTTGTTAAAAGGGCGATTCAAAACGGTTCTATCGCTGAAACCTTCATGACAGGAAGAGAATGCTGTAGCATAAGGTTTAATTGTGCTGAAACCTAAATTTATGTCCAACAGCAGTTGCAAGTAGGATAAAATGCAGCCTAGAGGACATGAAGTCGGGTCCACCTCCTTTTCTAGACACCATCGCTGAAAAGCAGCCCATTTAGAAGTGTAAACAGCCATAGTAGATTTTGCGCGTGCTCCCTAGATGGTACATATTACGTCTATGGAAAACCCCAAATTTTCTAAGTGTTCTCATTCAGATGCCAGACCCAAAGGGGCTGACCTATTATACGAAGGCTCCTGATTGCTTCTCCCGCCTGTGGAACGCAACCTCTCTCCACATCAACTTCCATAGTTCACCCGTCAGCTGTTACAGAATCGGGAACCACAAGGCATTCATGCATTCTTGGGCAACCAGTATCATTTTCAGATTCTCCTCTTTCATCCTCTCCAACAGTGCTATTACCAGGGGAACTGGAGGGAAGACATAAATCAGCATCTTTGGCCATGGTTTGTACGCAAATGCATTCACCCTCAGTGGCAGAGCATCCCGTGGATTTAGGGAGAAGAACAGGGCACACTGAGAGTTCTCCTGAGAGGCCATCAGGTCCACCTCTGCTCTTCCAAACCTGCTCCAGATTTGCGAGATTAGATCTGGATAAAGAGACCAATCCCTGCCCAGAGGGCCTCCTCTCGACATAATATCTGCTCCTTTGTTTAGAACGCCTGGGATGTAAACTGCTCTGATCAAACAGAAGTGTGTGTGAGCCCAGCAGAGTACAGTAGTTTCCTGGCTGCATTCAGCAGCTGAGCTGAACGCACGCCCCCTTGGCAATTTATGTTTGTCACTATGGTTCTGTTGTCTGTGTGGATCATCATGTGATGACCCTGAACCAGTGAGACAAAATGTCTGAGCACTTTCCCAACTGTAAGCAGTTCCAAAACATTTATGTGAAAAGACGTGCTGGCCGGCCACACACCTATCGTTTGTGACAGGCAGGTCCCTCCCCAGCTGGAGAGGGATGTGTCTGTGAACACCAACATGAATGATGTCAATTTTTCCAGGGGAACTAACTCTGACAGGTTTAGGGAATTCCCCCAGTGGTTCAGATCCACCCCCACAGATGGGGGAACAGTGATAAGGTGCTGTTTGTGACGTACAGGGTCGACTTTCAGTCGATTGAACCATCTTTGCAGGCGGCAAATAAACAATAACCCCAACTGCGCCACAACGTGAGTCGCTGACACAATTCCTAGTAATCTCATGACAGTCAGCACTGTTACTGTTCTGAGGGGCTGGACAAACTGAAGCAATGATGTCAGGGATTCCCTCTGTTCTAACAGTGCAACTGTCATGTTCACTGAGCTTAGATTCACTCCCAGGACTCTGATTCACTGAGACTGAATTATAGAGCTCTTCTCACACTCTGTTGAATTTTGGTGGTGTTCTCGCAAATTGCATAGTGTAACCCTTGTGCATTAAGTGATGCAACCATGTGTTCAAGCTGCATGCTTCCTGCCACGCCGCGCAATACTCTGAAAGTGGGAGTGCGTGGATGTCTAGTCTTGTAAAGGAGAAGAATAACTGAGCCTCTACCGCCGTCATATTCTGTGTGTGGGGGGGGAGGAGGCGGGCTTAGCTAACACTGACCCATGGGAGGCTGGCATGAAAAGGGGTGTTTATCAGCTTCTACATAATGGTTCTTACAATGTTCCCCGGTCGTGTCCAGTTGGGGAGAAGAACCGAAGTTAGCGGTTGAACAAAACAAGCGCCGCTTCGGTGGAGATTCATCTTCAGCGCTCACTTCTGTCGGCTAGCCAGGAAAAAGAGACGGATAACTCCTGTGTAAAGCTCTTGTTTTAAGTGCAGGTTCATGTTTTTTTTAACCTAAGGCAGCTGTGATTGAGTGGTTAGAGCAGTTGTCCCCCAATGCAAGAGTTGGGGTTTGAATCCACCAGCAGTCACATGCCGAAGTGTCCCTAGACAAGACACTGAACCCCTCATTGCCTCTGATGTGTTTACATCAGAGTCAGAGAATCTTTATTGTCATTTGCACCACATGTGGTACATGTGATGAAACGAGATTATGTACACAGGGTCCCAAGCATTTTATCATATCTGAACTAATAAAAACATCAACTAAAAATACCCTAAGCACTAATATCATAGAAAACATTACTCCAAACAGCAGCACGAACATGAATCTGTATGAACAGATGAACACAGCAGCATGAAACAGATTTTTGTCAGCAGCAACATGAAAGAAACATGACCAGATCACCAGCAACATGAAACAGATCAGCAACAACATTATGTGATATTTCACAGTGATTATTCTGGTTAGATATTCATGAGTCTAACAGCCTCAGGGTAGAAGCTGTTCCTCATTCTAGTGGTTCTACACTTAATGCTCCTCAACCTCCTTCCTGAGGGGAGTGGGGCAAAAAGTGTGTGTGCTGGGTGAGTGGGGTCCTTCATGATGCAGGTGGCTCTCTTCCTGCATCTGGAGGTGTAGATGTCTGTGATGGTGGGGAGACTGACTCCAACAGACTTCTGTGCAGCCTTCACCACTCTCTGCAGAGCTTTTCTTTCTGCAGCTGTGCAGCCTCCATGCCACACGTTGATGCTGGAGCACAGGATGCTCTCCACTGCACACCTGTAGAAGGAGGTGAGAACTGGGCTGCTCAGACCAGCTCGTCTCAGCCGTCTGAGGAAGTAGAGTCTCTGATGACCTTTCTTGATCAGGCTGGTGGTGTTGTTGCTCCAGCTGAGGTTATCATTCATGTGTACACCCAAGTACTTGTAGCTGGAGACCACTTCCACTGCAGATCCTCTTATGTTCAGTGGGGTGTGGGTGTGTTTGTTCCTTCTGAAGTCCACAATCATCTCCTTTGTCTTCTTCACATTGATGTGAAGGTTATTCTCTTTGCACCAGCTCTCCAGGTGTTCCACCTCCTGCCTGTAGCTGGACTCATCATTGTTTGTGATGCATCCCACCACAGCTGTATCATCTGCAAACTTTACAATATGACAGCCTGGATAGGTAGCTGCACAATCATATGTGAGCAGAGTGAACAGGAGAGGGCTCAACACACATCCTTGAGGAGAGCCAGTGCTGAGGGTTATGGTGGAGGAGGAGAAGTTGTGGATCCTCACTGACTGTGGTCTGTTTGTTAAGAAGTCTAGGACCCAGTTACAAATGGAGGGGCTTAGTCCAAGTGTGAATAGTTTGTCCATCAGGGTTTGGGGGATCATGGTGTTGAAGGCAGATGTGAAGTCCACAAAGAGCATACAGACGTAGGAGTCCTTCTGTTCCAGGTGAGTGAGAGCAGTGTAGACCACAGAGGAGATGGCATCCTCTGTTGATCGGTTCTCGTGGTATGCATACTGATGAGGGTCCTCGTTGATGGTTGTTTTGATGTAGGTCATGACCAGTTTTCCAAAGGATTAACGACTATCGGGGTGAGGGCCACTGGCCCATAGTCATTCAGACCAGTCACTGTAGAGCTCTTTGGGACTGGGATGATAGTGGCGGTCTTCAAGCTGGTGGGATCTGTCTCAAGGGCAAGTGAGGTGTTAAAAGATGTCGGCCAGCATATCACAGAGGTGATCGGAACATTCTTTCAACACTTTCCCGGGGATGTTGTCTGGGCCGGTTGCTTTATGAGTGTTGATCCTCCTGAAAGTACTCCTTACTTCTGCTGCGGTCATGCTGAGATGCTCTTCATCTGGTGATGAGGTGAGTCTAGTGCTGGGTGGTCTGTTTGGGTCTTCAAAGCGTGCATATAACTTGTTGAGGGCATCAGGCAGAGATGGGTCTTTGGGGCATTGTTCGCTCTTGCGCCTTATGCATTTAATGCCCCTCCACATGCTCCGTGGGTCTTGTGAGGTGAATTGACCCTTGATCCTTTGTGCATATGTGGCCCTGGCCCTCTTGATGCCAGTAACCAGCTCTATCCTAGTCCTTCTCAGCTACTCAGAGTTTCCAGACCTGAAGGCCATGTTTCTGGTTGCCAGCAGGGTGTGAACCTCTGCATTCAGCCAAGGTTTTCTGTTGGGGTAGCTTTCAACATATCTTGTGGTGGAGACAGTGTCAGAGCATGTTGTAATGTACCCCAGTACTGAGGATGTGTATTGGTCAAGATCAAGCTATCCTCCTTTTTCAGCTACTTCTCTGAAAATCTGCCAGTCTTTTCTTTGAAAACTCTCAGTATCTGTCCTTGATCCAACATGTAACTTTCTTTTGTACCGGTCTGGAGCGTCTCAGTGGAGGCAGATAAGCAAGAGCCATTAATATTGAAATGTGATCAGATAGTGCTAGGTGGGAGTGAGGTTAGCTTTGTATGCATCTTTTACATTTGTATAAACACGGTCCAGCATGTTGTTTCCACGTGTTGCTATGGTTACATGCTGATTGAAGTTTGGAAGACAGTCCTTTAAATTCACATGATTAAAGTCTCCAGCCACAATGTAAAGAGCCTCAGGGTGTTCACGTTGCAGCGAGCTGATCAGATCATGCAGCTCCTGCAGGGCTTCATTAGCATTTGTGTCGGGAGAAATGTAAACAACTGTGATGAAAGTCACTGAAAACTTGTGGGGTAAATAATGGGGCAGACACCTCACTTTTATCTGTTCCAAAGCCTTGGAGCATGAGGTTTTTACCATAGTACAGTTTGTGCACCAACTTTTATTCACGTAAATGCACACTCCTCGTGATTTCCCCGTTAGTTCGCTGCATTCCCCGTTAGTTCGCTGCAGCGATCCGCTCTAAAAAATAATCTGTCATCCAGCTGAAGTGTATCCGGTGCTTCACTTGTAATCCATGTTTCCGTGAGGCAAAGCACCGCACACTTCATCATCTCTTCTGAGGCGCCCGCTCTCAGACGAAGTAAATCCATCTTGTTGTCCAACGAGCAGACATTTCACAGAAAGAGAGACAGCATTGGGAGTTTTCTGGCTTTAGCGTTAGCTCGCAGCCTCACCATAACCCCCGCCTGGCATCCTCTCCTCTTAAGCTGGGAACAGCGCTTCCTCTTCTGCCCACTGGAATGCCTCTGCTGTAGCTTCCAGATAGATGACTTTAAGATCTGCATTCTGCCAAGCATAGTTTTGAGTTTGTTGCAGATTTCGGCTATATTTCATGGCAAATCCGCTCCAATTCTCATCAGTTCAGTTCGGCTATAGTTCACACGCATAAATCGTGCAGTCAGGTACAGAGTCAGTATCAAAACTACTAAAAGCTGGGAATGTACCAGGAGCCCGTAGTAGAATTCTGTATAAATGGGTAAATGAGGACACAAATTTTAGTGTAAAGTGCTTTGAGTATCTGGATAAGATAAAAAAGCACTATAGAAGTGTAGTCCATTTAACATTTACCTGGGTGCGTGGGGATAGAAAGGTCCCTGTGTTTTTTGGGCATTAGCTTTTTGACAAACATCTTACCACTCTGTGTTTTCTGATAGCTGCCCTCAGCACTCTTCTCCTCTGACAGGTGAGGAGGCGGGGCTGGTAGGTGGGTGAAGGAGTCTCAGAACGCAGCTGCGCCATCTCCTGTTTGTGTGTCATTAGACCAAAACTGCTTTTCTTTTTGTTTACCTTTGAACAGTTGCCTCAAGCGAAACTTTTCATTAATTGTGGAGGATGTGCTTACAAAAAATGGAACAGATGAATTCAGCTTTTCTGAACGAAAATCTCCGCTTTTTGAGAAAGTTTTTTTTTTTTCATTTTGAAAACCCTGCTCATCTCAGCAAAAACCCTTGACCCCCACCCCAAACAGTTATTTTTTGTTCTGCCTCCTCTGCGTCCTGCATCTGATTTGGCCATGGGCCATTCTGTTGTCGGATTCTGCCTCGGAAAGTCCCAGATCTTTGTTGCATCAGGGACGTTCGTCCTCTGGGGAAGGTTGGTGGGGGACTCCCAGAAAAAGTTGCAGTGGCCGTGGAGCGTCTCTGCTGCTGGTGCTGGAAACTTATCTGTTCTCGCCAGCGGCCAGTTGTCCAAGCAGGGCGGGAATCTGCTCGGGGTAGGGCCGCGTGTCTCTGCACTTGTTCCATGGTGTCGGATGCAGACTGCAGCTGGTTCAGGATCGACTGAAAATGAGGTCCGAAGAGGCTATCTGAGGGACACAGGACCTTCTAGGAGCTCTTTTTTAATGTCATCTGGAATGGACGGGGACAGTTTCAACCACATCTGTTTCTCCAGCAATGTTGCCCAGGATGAGATGCGGGCAGAGCACACTGCAAGCACCGCACACAGGTTGGTGATCATGTCTGCAGCCATGCCGATCTGGTCAAGATCTGCAGAGAATGGGTTCAGTTCCTTTGCCTCCTTAGCTATGACAATGGCTAGCATAGCAAAGTTGTTGGTTGCTGCCTCCACTTGCGACGAGCACTGATAAATTCTGTCTGTCAGCTTTGCGGTGAGCTGGTCCCTGGAGGATGGTGGGATAATACGTCGGCCGACGTATTTCGCTGCTCTTACCCCGAAAACAGCCAAAAAACTGGGTTTTAGTAGAGGGATGGGGGAAAGCCCTGGTCTGTGAACCCTTCGACTTTCATGATGGCCGCGTAAGAGGTGACCGGATCCCTCACGTTTAAGGGATTGTTGGCTGAACCCAGGAGGAGGGCAGACAGAACCGAAAAACAGGACTAGACCGGGTCCGGGTGTCCAATGTGCTGGGCAGCAAACGTTCCCACTAAGAATGTCGATGTGGCTGGGGCCGCCGGTTTGGGCATTTTCAGGTCGCAGGCTCTTGCTGATCTCCCAATTATCTCCGGGAGCTCGTGGAGTAAAGTGGTGAACAATTCCTGGGTGTTAGGGGAGGCGACCATCGAAGGTAACACTGGCTCCAAACCTCTTGTAAGGTAGGATGGAGAGCGGCTGCTAGCTGTTTCAGCTTCAGAGGGGGGATGTGTTTGTGAACTCCATGTCCAGGGAGTTAAAAAATTCGACAGTCCTCCCTCAGATGAAACTTGTCCTCCTTAGACGAAAAGAGCTCACACCGGCACTGCTTCTCCTAAGCCGATTAAAGTTTACAGGCTGGACAGGAGAAGAGCAGATCCAAAACTTGCTGAGCGTGGTCAACTCACAGGCAGCTTTCACAAACGACATGCCGGTCCGTTGATGAGATGTAGCCCGTCTGACATACCGGGCACAAACGGATGTTCTTTGATTTCTTAATGGAAGTCACCTTTCTTCTTCTCTTTCCTTTGCTATTATTCTTTCTTACCATACCATACCATTTTTGAAACCGGGATAAATGCAGCACACGAAGCTTCAAATAGAAGGGGTTCTTTATTCTCAAAAATAAACTATTCCCTCTGAGTTATATATAAAAAATAAGAAAAAGTCCGTGTTTCGAACGGCAGCAAGCCTTAGCTTCAAATAAAATGGCGGACCGACAACACGGTTAGCACCCAACAGAGTAGCATGCAGCTGCACGTAACAGCTGAAATCTAACAGCGTGAAAGCTACTGCATAACAAACGGCAGCGGCACTCTACGAGAGAAAACAAACAGAAATAAAACATTAGCATCGTCTCTATAGCTTCATTCACGGAAGATAACAGAAATAAAACATTAGCATCGTCTCTATAGCTTCATTCACGGAAGATAATTCAGCTCGGTGCTCTTCCCAGGCTGTTCCAGCTGGAGCGGCGGCTGCCCCATGAGCTGCCTGAACCACGGAGGGCGAGAGGAGAACGCCGGCCCGGACTCGAGAGACCCTGTGGAGCAGAAATTAAACCGAATCACATCTAATACACATAACGTAAAAATATGAACTGAATCTAGAGGTTTTGGGACTGATTATGTTGTGGGTGGGACTCAACACAGAAGATTTACACCTTGAGAGAAGTTATTACAGACAATTAGAATAACAGATTCACATGGTCCAGACTATTTATTAATCTGGATTTACCTCTGAAATAAAATACAAAAAACAAACAACTTATGTTGTTGTTGCTAACTCTATCGTTTTAGACCAAAAATTATCTTAACAAACAACCATCTTTTAATAGCATTGATCAACATTTTGACTCTAAGAGAGGACCTTTATTTAAGTCATTCACAGTTTTCAGACAATTTACATTTATGAACAGATATTTTATCTTTCTTCTGTGTTGATCAAACATCAAACATACTGAAGATGGACTTCATACCACGGGGCTTTAATGAAACACTCTCTGGGAGACATAATGGATATTTTAAATAAAAGAACTGAATAAACATAAACGTTAAGCTATTTTACGGCATTTGATGTTGATTCAACCAAAACCAGCAGAATCATGGACATGAACGCTCCAGACAGACGTCATGAGAACAAGAAAAACCAGGCCGTCACATGAAAGAACGGTGCTTCACGCTTTTATAACTCACTTCAGGTTGATGTTTAGCCCCTTAATTTGTTGCTTTAAAACACGGCATGTTTTCTTGATGTGTTGACTTTTAGACAACATACAATTAGATTAGGTAAAAATAATTACAGTTGTACCTCGCTACTTAGCGATTAGTTTTTCTTGGACTCGCTCTATCGCAGTTTTTCAAAATAAAAATGGACATGACACACAATTCGCTGATTGATGGATGAGGCGCACAACCGGCATAGAATATTTATTTAAAATAAATTATTTTAAAGTATTTAACAACTGTGTGCAGCCCACCGCTGTGGGTGAAGCCTCTTCATGCAGCTGATCCACTGATCTCTCTCTCTCATTTATATATACTAAAAATACTACTTACTACTTATACTACTATTCCTACTTTGTGGTCTTTCACTTATCGCGGAGCTTCATGGTATGGATACCACACGATTAACGAAGGACTACTGTACTCCCAATGCCATATTAAAAACTTTACATTAAAGATGGATGTCACTAAAGATGAGAACGAAACAACTACCAGTATGTGATATAGTTAAACAAAAATAGCAATTTTTTTTTTCAAGGAATGCACAAAGCCTGTCACATTTCAAGTAAACGTTTTAAACAATGCTCATGCACAAGCTGAAATTGCTCGGAATACGTGTTGCGGATGACTCTCAGCTACTACCACGTCAAACGTTTTTGTCAAATTTACTGATTTCTTTGTTTGCTACTGTCAATTTGCTGTGGTGGCCATCATACTTTGAGTTAATTCCAAATGTTAATCCGTTGTAAATGTGCATCTGATGATTGATATTTTGCTAAAAGACAGACATATAAACATACATACCTACACACAAAGAATTACATTATCACCTGCCTTACATGATAGCAGGCGATAATTGCTTGCTTGAAAATGTACATTTTGATTATTATCTATACATTTGTAGTGAAACCAATAAGATAACTCACTAAAGATCGCTGGTCGTAGGCTGAGGGGTCTATGGATGTTGAGCTTCCACGGCGAGAGCTCACATGGTCAACTCCAGCCTCACTGAAGCCCAGTCCACCTTCACTCTGTTGAGATATCCCCTCTCTGTACAAAAGTTCCTCCTCTAAAATGGACTCGGGGCCCAGAGAGCCTTTAGGCGTGGGCATGGGTGTCGCTGCGGTGCGCATTATAATTGGAGGAGCCACGGTGCCATGGGGGTCAATGTGACCGTTAGCCGTTAGCATCAGCGAGTACATTTTTAGCTCTACGGCACAGAAATAAAGGCATGTTTAGAAATGAGCAAGAAAACAGTGAATAAACTGAATGTACTCTTCATTTCACCTACCCGTGTCTCTGAACTGTTCCACCTTTTCATCCTCGTCAAAATTGTCAGATTTCTTTTCGTCGTCTGATTCTGATCGATTAGCATCGCCCTACAATGCACACATATAATACAGTTTCTTATTCTGATTTCATTAATAACCCTGCCTCAGTTAAAACTTTTGAAAATGTAGCTTCTATGCATTTACTCAGTGCTGTTTAAAAAAAAAAAAAAATTTGTTCATTGTTGCGCTTCTGTACGTCTTCACCAATATATGTGACTGCATCCAGTGCAACAGTAATAATAATAATAATAATGAATTTAATTTATAACGCACTTTTCATTAATGAAAATCTCAAAGTGCTACAAAGTGCAACAAAATCAAAGGTCAAATATAACAAGTGATAAAACAAGTAAAACCAATAACAGTATCAACTAAGGTCACACGTCATTTTATGTTATGTTGCTTTTAAAGAGTCAGATTTTCTTTTGTTATTTTAATGTGGGGCGGCCGTGGCACAGTGGTAATGGCAGTCGACCCCCGATCGGAAGGTTGGAGGTTCGAATCCCGCGTCCGCCCACGATGTGCCATTGTGTCCCTGGGCAAGACACTTAACCCCGAGTTGCTCCCGGTAGGTCTGGATGGCGCCTTGCAAGGCAGGCTACCACTACTGGTGTATGAATGTGTGAATGAATGGGTGGATGGCTGGTATTGTAAAGTGCTTTGGGGCTCCTCACAGGGGGTTGGAAAGCGCTATAAAAATAAGCTCCATTTACCATTTACCATAATGTAGTCCTGGCTGTTTTTACCCATTTTCCGTCCAGTACTTGACCATTTTTAAAGGAATATTTTAGTTGTTTGTTCAGCTAACTCTAACTTATGAATGATACAGGAATCAAACAGCTATGAACTGGGGTTGCGTTAGCATGCAATAATTTACCCAAGAACTGGTTTTAAACAAAAGTTTTAGACAATTTACTAGCTGCCTGTTACAAAAACAGTTTGTCCTTTTGGTTGAATTAAAAATAAAGATATCAAAGTATGACACAAAAAAAAAAAATGCTTTAGCGCCAACAATGTGAGTCCCAAAGACATTTGATGCTCAACTGAAGGATGAAAGATCTTTCAGTGCTGGGTCATGTGTTGGAATTTTTTTTGTCCTGTTATTTTAAAATGTGGACCAGACTTAGCTTTTTTAGATTTTTCTACCTGGATTATTGAGCATGCATCAGGGTGGTTTTTACACTGTTTGTATCCATCCATCCAACTTTAACCCACTTCTTCCTTTTTGGGTCACGGGGTCACTGGTGCTCATGTCCAGCAATCGCTGTGCAAGGGGCGGGGGACACCCTGGACAGATCTCGAGTCCATCACAGAGACACATAGAGACAAACAACCATTCACTCTCTCACTCACACCTAGAGACAATGTAGCGTTACCAATCAGTCTAACATGCATGTTTTTGGTCTGTGGGAAGAAACCGGAGTACCCGGAGAAAACCCACACATGCACGGAGAGAACATGCGAGCTCCACCCAGAGGGGCCCCCGGACCGGGATTTGCACCAGGGACCTCCTCGCTGAGAGGCAGCAGCTCTACCAGTTGCACCACTGTGCTGCCCACTGTTTATATGCTGGAGGTACAAAGTAAGTCCTGACATCTTATTTCGCCCTCCACTAGTTTAATATCATATTTGTTATAAGTGCAACATGCTGTCATGGTCAGGAACAAGGACCGGAAAGAAATGAAGTGGAAAATCAGCCACATTTTTAAAAAAAATGAAGCAGTTAACATTCCTCATCTGCTACCACACCAAACTTTATCTCAATATCTGTAAAACTGACTGAATTTTAACCATTTTGATGATTGTCAAGATCACTTTGGTATAGCAGCCATCCTGCCTCAAGTTAAATCTAAAACATAAAAAAAATTGAGCTCTTAAATCAGATCGCTGCATCTCCGACTTCAGTTTCCTTCTTAAAATGACAACCTAATAAAGAAGGAAGTCTCTGTGTGTACACATTTCACTTAAAGCTTTCAAGTTTAATGCTGGAAAATTGTACCAAGCGTAGAAACAAATCAAGTTTGGTCCGAAGGTGCACTTAAACCCCCTCAAAATGCTCAAGCTCACCTCAGCCTGAAAGCCTTCAACCAAGATGGCAACTAATAAATTGAAGAGCACATAATTGCCAAAAGTCATGAGAGCAACAAAGTAGAGAGACGCCCATGGAGAGGTAGAAGCCATGCCGTTGTACAACACCACGTTCCAGTCCTCCTGGGTCAGAATCTGAAGATTGAATAACAACACAGATTTAAGCATGCAGAGGAGACGGACGAAGGCACAAACCGAAGAGGATGGAAGGAAATGAGTAGAAATACATAACTAAAATGCAAACAGTTGAGTAAACACCCATATACTGTAATATTAGTGATGAGGCAGAGGAAAAAAACACATTAAAAACCAATATGTTAGGCAAAAATCAATTGTACATTAAAAAAAACACACAATTAGCTGCTTAAACTCCCACAAAACTTTAATTTACAAATACACTATTGGATCAGGAGTTGACAAATGTGAACGTTTGTGTAGATAAATGTTATTGATGGAAGAACCGAACGCTGCGCTGTCCTCCTGAAGGCTGCCGGCTCATTAAACACAAGCAAGGAAACCATCACACACACACACCTGCTCGGTTCTGTGTGTATTTTGGTCATTTGCCCTGAAACAAGTTCAGTAAAATTCCACAGCAAGTGGAACTTCTTCACAATACAGTTCTGGATAAAATGCTTCTTCAGCACCAAAGAGAGTCCTGCTTTCTACCTCTCTTGCTGACACATCCAGTAGAGAGTGTGAAAATAAACTTATCTGGAACAATTGAACAATATCTCCACTGGGTAAAGAGAGCAAAATATAGAAATCAAAGTTAAAGAGGGATGCTGGGTGCAATTAGGCACGATCTTGTGTTTCTTGACACAAACACCCAGAAGGACACTTTATGTTGCTTTTCATTAGTGTGGTGCATAAAATACAAAGTTAGTGGGATAAAAATGCATATGCACACACATCAACAAATGTATTTGATGCATGTCTCAACTGCAAGCTGGGCTACTTTATGTATCATATTTACAGTTTTATAAGACTTAATAAGACTTGCAGCATGTTTGAGACTATAATTTAAAGAAAAACCAGCAGAAAAGATGCCTCACTGGTTTGTTAAACACTTCAAAACCTACCAGAAGACTCAGCAAGATATCATTTTTTTAGGTAGTTAGGTTTTATGGAACGTTGTACACAATACTGTAAGTATGTTACCTGTTGTAGATACACTCCTTGAATGACCTCAATTTGAAGAAATAAAGTTTAGTTTTGACAAGTTTGACTTACTAACACATAGTCTAAGTGGGGCCAAAATTAAGAGGATTGCTTCTATTTCAAAATAACTTTCTTCAGAATTTGTTAGCTGTAAATGCAAACACAATTTCACAAATTGTTAAAATGTTTCCAGATAAGTGTTGCACAGTTAATATGGAAAACTGTCATTTTCAGTCAGGAATGGGATGGGCAACTTTTTTTTTTTTTCTTGAGGCAAAGTCAAGATATTTAAAACAGCTGAAGGGCCACAAAGAACATACTGTACATTTTCTTTCAGGCAGATAATATTAATGACTTTTTTTCAGGCTTTTGCTTTTTCTAGCATAATTAATGTGCTTGATAAAAAAAGGTGTCTCCCTAATACTCTTTAGGAACATAGAACATACTTTCTGTAAACTGGTTCTTCTGACAATATATATATATATAT
>JBBPBX010005544.1:29814-45736 GCA_038048925.1 Garcialebias charrua | reverse complement strand
ATATATATATATTTTTTTTTTTGCCTAATTATGAAACCACCACAAAAAAATAAATGTTTGCTTTCTGGATTCTATAAGGTTCTGTAGTTCTGGAAATGCAATCATCCATCTATTCATTATCTTACCTGCTTCTTCCTTAAACTTCGACAAAAGTTTTAGCCTATCTTAATCCAAACGTTTTTGATGAAATTGTTCAAGGTGTTTAATTTAATTTTCTTTAAGTTTCATTGACGAAATACTGATTTCAGTCAACTTGTTTAAAAATTAAAGAGTATTTAGGGATGGAGATTGTCCAAGGGCCACGTTTGGTCCTTGGGCCATATATCACCCATGTTTGGTCTGGAAATAACCATAAAGTTCTATTTAAACAGCTGGGAAAAAAATGTGTACAGCTAAGACACTTTTGAGACTGGAATTGATTCAAGATTTCAAGCTACCTACTTTGGCCTTGGCCACATTTAGACTGTTATCTTGTTAATCTGGTCTGAATTTCACCATAATATTCAATTTAAGGTCATTCAAAGAGATATCTACAACCGATAAGGTAATAATTGTTAATGACCTTTCCACTGAACCCCTCTAAAAAGTATATGACACAGAGCTGTGGAAAAGTTATAAATAATGAACAACAGTTTGTAATGCTAAAATAAATTTATCTCATTAGGTCAAACTAATGTAATTTGTGCTAAAAGTCAGTTTGATTGTAACAGAACTGAACAATAGATGTAGGAGTAGTTACGTTGTCTTTGTTAAAATCAAGTCTCTCTTGTAAACGAGTCCCTGAGGCTCAATGGGAGCAACCTGTATGAATAAAGGTTGAATGAATGTGACAAATCACAAACTCTAAACAACTTGGATGATGTAATGTGAATACATTTGGATGAATAGTCAATTTTAGATAAGAAAGCAAAGTAAAACCTCGTCAGGCATACGGGGACCTACTCTTACGACAACAACTCACCTGGAATACAGTGACAATGGCCCAGAGTAACGAGTCAAAGTTTTTACGGTCAGGGATGGTATCTCCGTTCTCCGTTCGAAGACCAAATTTACATCCAAATAGATGCATGCCCAGAATACTGAAAAAAAGAAAGGCATTCAGAGCAATTTATAGCTTGGATGAAATATATCCCAATAAAATCTCTAAATCCATTTCATCAGGTCTAAAGAAAGACAAGTGATTAAAGACGGACTGTTTTTTTTGTTTTTGTGTGCGTTTTTAATGTCTGCACCTAAAGGTAAAGATGAAAAGCATCAGCAGCATGCAGAACGTGGCCACGTTGTCCATGGTCTTCATCAGCACCACCAGCTGTCTCCTCAGGGCAGGCAGGAAGCGCACAAGCTTCAAGACCCGCAACAGACGAAATGTGCGGAGGACTGACAGCCCACCATCGGCTTGACCAGTTATCTCCCACACACTGAGGGAAAGACAAAAACCAAAGCATGTCTTAGAAAAACATCAAGGAAAGAGTCTCTGATTTCATTAACTTGTCTCGACTTATTAAAATTGCATGCTCATTTAAAAAAAATATATATATTTCATAAACTTTCGGAAATTAAGACTTTAACCGAAGTAGATGAATATTACCTTATGATGACGATGATGCTGTCGAAGATGTTGTAAGGGTTTCTGATGTATCCAAAGAAACCGAAAGCCAGCAGCATGAAGCCCATCTCCAGCACAAACATGCTGGTGAAAACAATGTTACTAATCTCCAAAATATCCGTCAGTTGCTCGGGCTTGAGGGAGAAGAGAGAAAAAAGATGATTCAAGAGAAAATATAGAGGAAAGAGGGGGAAAATGGACGAGAAAAAAATTAAAATATCATTTTTTTTTTTTGCTGAAGTTTCCTTTTCTTGGTCTTTGTGCCAGTACTGAGGTATTATCAATCAAGTTCAGAGCTGCAGTCAGGCCCATTCAATCAAATGGAACCAGCAGCACCAGTATATCACTTCTGATCTACTTATAGTACACTCAACGATCCAGCAAAGATTTAAGTGAGCTCGAGCGGTCAATGCTTTTATGAGAAATGCAGCAAATCTGAGCTCTGCTCGGTGCAATATGTGACCATATCTGCAGCTCGAATCGAACAGCTGTGACTCAGACTCCAGCAAGCAGTGCAGGTGCAAGTATTCACACTAATGCTTTAAGTATGTTATCATTGCCTAACTGTAACAATATGTCATTATAATTATTGTAATTTTATCATAATTATAATTGAAATTTCAGCATGAACAGCTGGAGTTTTTGAGTGAGCGCTAGAGCTTCATAAAATATTTGAGCCAGATCAGTACAGACTTTTATTGGTCCTCAGGGGAGAATATGGGTTAGAAAAATTGTAAAAAAAAACAACAACAAAAAACACAAGAACAGAAGACTAATGCACAAATGCATGCTTGTTAAAAAAAAAACAAAAAAAAACGTATCTATAGGGTCCTTATCCCCAGTCACTGTGTGAGAGGCGAGATACACCCCGTCCATCACGGGACTACCGGTACATAAAGACAAACAGCTTACTCAACCTAGGGACAATTTAGAAACACCAGTTAGCCTAACATCTATATTTTTAGAATATAATTAAGTAAAGTAAGAAAAATAAAAGTAAAGAGGCGCAAAGGCATCCATTCAACTAACCATCCATTCGTTTTCTTTCTCTGATCCAAGGTTGGCTCTCAAAGGCTACAGGTCTAGGAGGAAAAACTTTGGTATCTTTCGTCCTTTAGCATCACTCTTGGAGGATCCCAGAACAGAATCCCACAACTGAGAACTGGGTATGTCTTCAAGTCTTCTCATGGGGCGGTGCCCAGGAGGCCTCCTAATCAAATACCTGAAACACTTCAGCTCCTCCTCTTTGATATGGAGCAGCAGCGGCTCTGCTCTGAGCTCCCCCAGATGTCAGCACTGCAGACCATGTCCAGGCTGAGAGCAGTCACCCTACAGAGGACATTCATTACAGCTGCTTGTTCTTGGACCTCGTTGTTTTGATCAGGATGCATAATAACTCATGACCAGGAGGACTGAAATGTAAACCGATCAGTAAATCAAAAACGTTGCTTTTGTCACAGCTCCTCCTACATGGACCCAACAGCTGTAAATAATAACTCATTACCGTGGAAAAGGTCCATCAGTTGATCCATATCCCACTCCATCCCGCCACTGCACATGACTGAGGCTCCTAGGTGCTCAAACACCTCATTTTTATGTACAAACTCAATCAAAGTTCCAGTGGGAGATTATGGGCGGACGTGGTGTAGTGGTAAGGGCAGTCGTCTCCCGATCGGAAAGTTGCCGGTTCGACTCCCGGGACCCGCACCATGTGTCGTTGCCCTTGGGCAAGACACTTAACCCTGAGTTACTCCCGGTAGGACTGGAAAGCACCTTGCATGGTAGTCTGCCGCCACCGGTTTATGAATGTGTGTAGCATTCAATATATGTGTAGCACTTTGAGATTTTCAGTAATGAAAAGTGCGTTATAAATTGAATTAATTATTATTATTATTATTACTACCTCATTTTCCCAATTAAGATCTATGATCTCAGATTCAGAGGAGCGACTCTCTTCCCACTTTACACTTTGCAGCAAACTGCTCCAGTGCACACTGGAGGTCATGACTTGAAGACATCAACAGAACCCCATTATCTGCAAAAAGCTGATACGAAACCCTGAGGTTCCCAAAAGACAACAGGGGGCAGCCTTCCAACCCTCACTGGGAGTTTTACAGTGGGTTGTTTGAGCGTCTTCGGATGTTATCAGTCCATTAAGTGGCCGTTATTAGTTATTATCATCCCCATATGTATCGGTGAAACTGTCCCACCTACCTCCTAGTAGGTTTAAAGGTACGTTATTATCGTTATTATCGCTGATAATAGGCAGCGTCTCGCCGGGGTAAACCAGAAAGTGTCTTTTTTTTAGCTTATGTAAGCCTTTTCCTAAACCTAACCTTACACCTGACCCAGAGGACCAACCCTAAACTTAAACCCCTTACCCTTGTGCCTAAACCTAACCAAGACCTTAAACCTAACACCAGACCCTTTACTCTAAACCTAACCACGTGAAGCTGTTATGAGCGCTAACAAAGCTAAAAACGGAGCCTATTATCATCGCTACCAAAGCTAACAACATACCTCTAAACCTACTAGTACAGGAGGGGCAGTCTGACCGCTACATATGGGGATGATAATAACTAGTAACGGCCATTTAATGGTTGATAACGTTCGAAGCGGGTGGTTGTTTACACACAATCAGACCTTTTGGTGTTAATGCACTGTAATTTAAATAAAATAACTAATCATTTATGTTTTTAATAACCTAACACAAAGGTACTGGGGGATTTAGACACATAAAAATGGAGGAATAGGATAGCAGTGACTGGAAATTACAAGCCAGAGAGATTTGTCTTCCTCTTCTTGTTTCATATTCTCTTTTTATAGTTGACCAGTATCATGCTTTTTTTGGTAACAAGCTTCAACAGTCCCAGAGATTTACATGGAATGAATGTGTCCCCTGATGACCGAATCCTTCTTAATCATAAATTCTTAAACATTCTGCCTCAAAGCCCTTAAGCCCAAGATCTTGAGTTTCATCTAATCTCACGCAAGAGAGACTCATTAAAACATATTGCTTTTTTTTCTTTTTTATGTAGGGAGGCAGGTCATCTAATCATAATCCCTAAGTCCATGTGGAGTCTGGACGTGTGGCATGTAAACGCAGTTTTTAGGAACCAACATTAAATTAAATTGAAATTTAAAAGCCCAAATTTTAAAAGCCCACTTTCATAAGTAGGCTAATTTTCCCATAAAAACATATACTTTTAGCTTTTTTGTTCTTTAAGCTGAATTTATGATGCATTAAAAACACAATAGATGACACATTTGTAAATGTAGCACTAAGTGAAGGAGTACAAACTCGCCCTTATAAGGATACTTGTGCAGGGCAGGAGATGTAGACTACTTGCTTGGTTGATTATTGCTACAATTATTAGTGTTTAAAAATGGCCTGAGCATACTGAGTAAATCAACAGGCAAGAACGTTTGTTTGGTTCTTCTGTCATTAAGAGGAAGTCATTTATTTGATTAATATTATTTTCAGCAGATTTTAAATTACTTATAAACTCGCAGACAAAAACAAAGTACAATTCATTGGCAACACAACTGGATTGGCTTTAAAGAAATTGAAATGTAAAGTCCTGCGACCTTACCTCATGCCTGTAGCAGAGATTGAGATAAAAAAAAGGATGTTTAAGGAAAGAAAGTGGTTTAAAAAAAGTGAGAATATTTACTTTTAGTCAAGTTTTGATGAACCAGCACATAAAGACCCTCAGAACCCCCAGAAACCATCTTGGCTCCAGCAAACTGGTTGGTCCACTTAAGGTGTTTACTGCTTGGTGGGGGGAAACAGTTTGCTGGAACTCCTCTGACTGGTGATGCCCTCCGGATGGAAGGTGAAACGTTTCTATAAAAAAGAAACTGTCCAGATGACCTGACTGAGAATTATTGTATTTGGTACCTGGATCATGGAGCATGAACTTTCTTACCCTCAGAACAGTTTCAAAGGATCCATCAGCCAGATTTCTTTTAGGCGCACATCATATAATGCAGCCATACATAAATTCTGTTTTAACAATGGACAAGCTGGCGTTCCCTTTACCTTGGAGGCTTTTAGTCTGTACAACAGGGAAATGAGGAAGCACCCTGCAAATAGCACTTTTATACCATCAAACAGCATTTTATATTCATCTTTATGTTCCACTTTAGAAACTCCATTGAGAGGGGGTACAGTTCAGCTGACATAGCAGGTCAAATCAATACAAATCAACTAAAGGGCAAACATCTGAGGGCTGGAGATAATAACACATCAACGCTTGAGTAGTTTAGCTGCTTTTGTGTGATGCAGAAGTACCTCAGCAAAACTAATTCACACGTCTTACCAGTAAATGGCATTTGTTAAACATAAAGAGTGGATGAACCTGGGAGATGTCAAGGATTAGAAAAGCAGAAGTTTTAGCTATTTGAATATTTGTTGTGTGTATAGATGAGGATGGCTTTGTTTACTCTTTTTTGTCTCTCCAAGTTTGTGTGTGGAGAAAAGGAAGGAAATCAAAAGGCACTTTCCAACATCTAAACAGTTGTAGCTTAAACAACAATGATCAAAAAATAATTCAAAACAGGTAGAAGTGCTTAAGAAATTGTGATATTTCAAATTATGAGAGGCTGTCACTGAGCATCCTGATCTACCGTACTGTTTTCTTATTGTTACTTTTATCGATGTAGATTTTTTAAAAGAGAAGGCAATGGCAAAATAGTCCTCTGTGTATAAAAATGGTTATACAGAGAACTGGTTTGTTGTGGTCCAAGGACTGCTTGGTCTACAATAAAGCAGATATTCTCCAGATAATTTATTTGGTCAATCAAACAGCCTGTCTCTTTTCTTGATTCCCAACTCAAAATGTGGTCAAAATATAAAAATGTGGATGGGCATAATACAAAGTTCTACATATATGTAAGATAAATCAATTTTATATGAATATTAATTCATCAGATTCATCTTAACCAGGGCTAATCATAGTTTTATGATTTAGAAGTACTGTATTCCTATTTTTGCTTAAAAATAATGACCAAGCACAAACAATCGAGATAAAGACTTGAATTGGTGGTGGATTCTAGTCGACTACTGTACAAGTTTGTCCTCTGATGGAACAGATGTTTGGGTATCCAATAGCCAAGGATATCTGTGTTCAATAGCATCCTATTAGCAAAAGCACTGTGGTGGTTAGGAAAGAACATCCTACATTACATCTATTTGCAGTTTTTACAAATGGTTAATCACAACAGAAATATTTAAGGCAGTCGCTTATTAAAATCACAGTCAGATTTATTCTTCAAATAAATATAAATGAAACAAATCTAGATGTTTAAAATCACTTTCAGTAACTAACCACATGGAGACCTTGTCCACACCAAAAAGCAGTTTTTTCAAAAATATATATATTTTCAAAATATCCTTATTAATACAGCACAGTTTCTGGAAATGCCTTCATCCACATGGAAACAATGAAAACAACCCAAAAAGGCTGTAGTAACTTTGTTAAGTCTGTGTGTGACGCTTTACCACAGCAAATAAAACTCAACAAAATAAAAATAACGAGGTACAAGGCATGTGTACACACACTTTGGACACTGGATGTGAAATGTTAACTCAGAAGGACACACTTGAGTCATAGGTTGGATGACATAATTTTTAAAAGTTTGCTTTGGAGATTCTAAAAAAATGTTTCTACGTGGAATCAATAATTAATTAAGAAAAACATTTTCACAGAACTGTTTCTGTGTGGACAGCCCATGAATATGATGTGATGGTAGTTATAACTGAAACAAAGAGGAGTAGCGAAAATGTGGTTCCCTATCAGTCAGTCCACTCGGTGCAACAGATAACATGGGAATTGCACCCCGCGCGGTTCACCTGAAGCAATACAATCACGCCTTTTAAGGCAAAACATGAGGGTCAGCGTCACCCAGGGGGCCCCACCCCCCGGGTATAAGAGACGGTGACTGCCCATGATCGTCCTCTCTGTGCACTTCACCTCGCTTTCACCTGAACTTCGCAGGACTCCGCCTCGTGACTGAACTGCCCGACCGGAGGTGAGCGCGCTCCCTGCCTAGGGCGTCACGGAGGATTTTTCCTGTGAGCACACCGTTAGCAGGAGCTAGCTAGTGTCGTGGACACTTTTCAATGTTCCTTTTTTCCACCGTTTCATCGCCCAGTTTAGCGAGATGCTAACTGCGCCACAACTGCGTGATAAGCTAACTAGCTACCAGGCTAGCTCTACGAACAACGCAGCGAAGAAGACTCAGACCCGTTTAGCTGTTGCTAACTGGTTTTTTTACTCCTCCTCCTCTTCTCGACGCCTCCTCTCGGCCATGGCTCCTGAGAAAGGCAAGAGAAAGTCGAGAAACTCAAGCAAGGCCAGCAGACCAGCGAGCCCTGGTTCCCGGCCCTATACCAGCGCATGTGGCTACTTTATTTCCTCTTCGTACACCCACGAAGCCTGCCCGATATGTCTGGGAATGGTCCACGCAAAGACAGCCCTGGACTCACCCGAATCATGCTCTCACTGCAACCAGATGCGTGAGGCTGTACGACGAAGGCGCGTGGACTTCGTGGCCAAGGCTATGGGCAGTTCCACAGCGGTAAGAGACCCGTTCATCTCAGAGACCCTCACTCCCACAGCGGAGCTGGAGGCAGATGAAATGGAGGACAACGGGGCAGTATCCTGGGGTGAGAAGATGGACCTTCATCCCCCAGAGGGGGACACAACAGATTTTGACACGAGAGACCTGCTACGAGCTGACGAACTGTCACTCACAGCCTCGGGCGACTTGTCGGACGACAAGGCAGACAACTACGAGGCAGATGAAGATGGGGAAGTCTGCGACTTCTCCCAAGGCTCCACGGCAGGTCACCAGAGTTAGACGGGTCCATACCCGCTCTATTCGAGCTTGCGACGGGTCTACTCCCACTCTATTCGAGCTGTGTCACAGAGCTGCAAAGGCCCTGAGGGTCACTTGGACTAAGCCCCCACTCGGCAACAAGTAACAAGGCTGGTGGGGAACTATTTTTTCGCCAAGCAGCAGTCGGCCACGAGGCACAGGATGCCTATCTTCCCTGACTTCTACACAGAACTGACACGCTCGTGGGCAGAACCCAGAGCCCCCCTGACACTGCCTCTCTCCCAATTTCTGGACGTCGAGGGCATGGAGTCGGCAGGCATGGCCCACATTCTCCAGATGGACGACACTTTTGCGACGTACTTAGCCCCCAGAATGGCAGGCTCCAAGCCCACATTGCCCAGCAAAGCCTGCTGGGTTTCAGCTGCGCAGATCGAGAAGAGCTACCGCGCACAGGGCCTTGCGGCTCGCGCCATGAACGCGGCCACAATGTTACAGGCTTACCAAGCAGAGAAGCTGCAGGGACTCCTGCAGACCAAAAACAAAAAGAGGGCGACCGAGATTCTAGATTAAGCCCGCAGGATGGCAGACTTCATCCTTCGTCTCACTGGTTCTGCAGCCATCGCTCAGGGGAAGTCCATGGCTGAGTCGGTAATAGCACAACGCCACCTGTGGCTATCGCTAATTGACCTCCCCGAGAGCCAGTGCTCCCCATTCCTCCATCACCCCATTGAGCGTTCAGGCCTGTTCGGCGGGGCACTCAAGAGGATCCAGAGCAGACTGGACCAGAGGAGGAAGCAGGAGGAGGCCATGCGTGAGGACATGTCCAAGAAACACTTTCCGCAGCCCAGAGACTCGAGCAGCCAGAGAAGCCAACAGTAGCGCCACCACTCCCTCACCCGTCGCCCGGCGCAAAAGAGACTGAACCTCGACGGGGAGCAGAGGTCTAGGCCCACACCAATGGTAACATGGACACCCTCCTCAGGCGGGCCAGGCATGGTCGAAGCACAGGTTCGTCCCGCGCCAAGCGGGCCAACCTCAAACCTCATCCGTAGGCCGAGAGAGGAAGCAAAAGTCAACCTGATCCAGAGCTGCTTCTCCACCATTCCAGGCGTTTCCACCCAGAGGGAAAAAGGAAAGCCGAACCTTTAACACCAGCTTTTGTGTTAAAGAAGCCACGGTTAACTGGTCCAGAATGTTTAAACACACAATATCACTCAAATGTTTGTGTAATAAAGAGAAATTGTTGTTTGCACACGAAACTAAAGTCTCAGCTTGCCCAAAATGTTCTGTGTCCCGACTTAACATTAAAGGGAAAATCACACCATTTTTTAAAACAAACAGTATAAATAAAGAGTGCCGGAGGCCATCTCACACAACCGGTCGACCCCACTCTAATAAGTCACTGTCATTCAAAGGGCCCAGGGAGCCCACACAAGGGGGACGGAGGTCTGCCTGTCTCGGGCAGACTCTCTGTCTCTCACAGGGGGCCGGACAAGCCCTCAGGCAGACAGGTCGGGAGGGGCTTCTCACACACCCCCACCCCTCCTGAGTCATGTTGTTCCCCAGGAAAACGTGCCCTCCAGACTCGCTACGTGAGCGGGGGCTTGGGCAACGTGCAGCCCGTCACATTGGGTCATGAAAACCATGATTTATGGATACAGGCTACAGTTTTCCAGACGGCCACCTCCATTTTCCGGGGTGATCACGTCAACAATAAGCCAGACTCGGGCGCCCGTTCTGAGGGAGGAAATTTGCTCACTGCTGCAAAAAGGTGTGGTCAGGACTGTCCCTTCTCACGAAATAAACAAAGGTTACTTCAGCAAGTACTTTGTTGTCCCAAAACAAGGGGGGCGGTTTGAGGCAGATTCTGGATTTGAGATGCTTGAACAAACATCTACGTTCATTCAAATTCAAAATGCTGACGTTAAAGCAGGTGATCCACTCGGTTCGGCCGAGAGATTACTCATGCACGGTGGACTTAAAAGATGCTTATTTGCATATCAGAATTCTGAGCAGCCACAAAAAATTCCTACGTTTTGCATTCGAGAACACCGCCTACAAATTCCAGGCCCTCCCCTTCGGGCTCTTGACCGTACCTCGAGTATTCACAAAATGCCTAGATGCGGCCCTGGTCCCCACGAGGTCCCAGAGCGTCTGAATCCTAGACTATCTGGACAATCTGCTCATTTTAGCGGACTCCAGGGAACAGGCAAAGTCTCACACAGCTCGAGTTGTGTCACACCTGCAGGCTCTATGCTTTGTGATAAACTCGGAGAAAAGTCGTCTGACCCCGTCCCAGGTCACTGTTTTCCTAGGACTGGCGATAGACTCCATTCTGTACAGAGCAAGGCTCTCAGAGAAACGGGTTTCAGACCTCCAACTCTGTTTGGCATGTTTCCAACTAGAAAAAATGTTGTCTCTCAGGCTCTGTCAGAGACTACTAGGCCTCCTGACAACGGGTATTGTGTCTATCCCTCTGGCTCTATTACGCATGCGCTATTTTCAATTGTGGCTCCACAGGCAGCAGTGCACCCCCTGCCACAAACGAGGGGGAGGAAGGTCAGCTCGGACTGCATGAAAGCCCTACAGCCATGGAGAAACCACGTGGTGTTCACCACAGGCATCTCTCTGGGCAGAGTATTATCTCGAGTCCTGGTCACAACAGATGCCTCAAGGTCAGGATGGGGGGCCTCTGCCGGAACCAGCATGCACGGGGGGTCTGGTCCTAGCAAGAGGCCCAGCTCCACATAAATTATCTGGAACTTTCAGTTGTATTCCTCTCCCTGAAACACTTCCATAGCAGGGGTCTGATCACACACCAGTACGTTCTGATAAAATCAGACAACAGGTGTACGGTAGCCCACATCAACAGGGAGGGGAGGACACATTCCCCAGTTCTCCTGAGGCTGACACAGGCTCTGCTCTAATGGTACAGCCCACGGATCCTGTCCCTCAGGGCGATTCACGTGCCAGGGGAGCTGAACTACGGGACGGATGCACTCTCTAGGGGTGACCCCCTTCCCGCAGAGTGGCGCCTGTACCCACGTATCGTGAACCAGATCTGGGCACTGTACGGGAATGCAGACATAGATCTCTTCGCTTGCAGAGAAAACACTCATTGTGTCCTGTTCCACTCCATATTGGACTTGAACGCACCATTGGGAATGGTTGCGCTCGCGCACGAGTGGCCAATGTGGGAATGTTACTACGCCTTCCCCTCTGTTCCTCTGATCCAGGCGACGCTGGAACGTGTCCGCAGGGGGGCTCTCTCTCTGAACCTGGTGGCCCCCAGGTGGCCAAAGAAAGCCTGGTTTGCAGAAGTGATCTCACTCCTAGCAGGAACACCGTGGCAGTTGCCCCCATACAGGGACCTGCTGACTCAGGCCCACGAGCAGGTCTGGCATCCACGCCCATCCCTATGGCAGCTATGGGTCTGGCTGCTAAGAGGGACCGGCTGATGGCTTCTGGTCTGCCAAGTAACAGGATAAACACGATACAGGGTGCACGAGCAATGTCTACGCAGACACTCTACGCACGAAAGTGGCGTATTTTTGAGATCTGGTGCCTAGAAAGGAATTTAACTCCTTATTCTGTAACCTAGCTCAGCTTCTCACCTTCCTCCAAGACCTGTTGGAGAAGGGCNGTGCCTTGAAAGGAATATAATTCCTTGTTCCTGTAACCTAGCTCAGCTTCTCACCTTCCTCCAGGACCTGCTGGAGAAGGGCTGCACCTTTTCCACCATAAAGGTCTTCCTGTCCGCCATCTCGGCGTGCCACGAGGGGTGGGGAGTCAAATCTCCTGGTGCCCACCCTGTCATGATACGGTTCATGAGGGGTGTGCTAAGGAAAAGGCCCCCAAGCAGAGTCCTGGCCCCACTGTTGGACCTGTCCCTCGTGTTGGATGCACTCTGTGACCCTCCATTCGAACCTTTTCAGAGCATTAAGATGGATTTATTGTCATATAAGACAGTTTACTCCTGGCTCTGTGCTCAGCCAAACGCGTGAGTGACCTCCATGCGTTATCCGTGCATCCAATGTGCACCCAGTTCGCACAGGATAGGTCAAAGGTCATCCTGCGTCCAAACCCTGCATTTGTACCAAAGGTCCCAACTTAGTCTTACAAAAGCCTAGGTTTTGAACTATTTGCCTTCCTTACACCCCCTGTTCTGAATGCAGAACAGAGGCGTCTAAATGCACTCTGCCCTATCAGGGCCTTGAGTGTATACATGGAGAGGACCAGCAGTTGGCGTAAAACAGACCAGCTGTTCATTTGTTTTGCTAAACCTGCCGTTGGCAGGGCCCTGTCAAAACAGCGTCTCTCACACTGGATGACAGAGGCCATTTCCAGGGCATACAGCAGTAAAGGTCAGTAGGTGCCCAGTGGGGTACATGCTCACTAGACTCGAGGCCTAGCCACTTCCTGGGCCTTATTCAGAGGTGTTTCAGTAGCAGATATCTGTGCAGCTGCAAACTGGTCATCTCCAAACACGTTTGTGAAACATTACAGCCTTGACGTCACTGTACGTGACGTAACAAAAGTTGTTCTCTCTACCACAGAGATCTGAACGGCTAACGCCTGTGGCTTAAGGCTAAAACGTTTGCATAAGCATGCACTTCCGGGGCATGATTGTATGTTCCCATGTTATCTGTTGCACCTAGTGGATTGACTGGTAGGGGACTGGAGGTTATGCACCATAACCAATGTTCCCTGAAGGAAGGGAACAAGGTGCAACACATTTTGGCCCCTCCAATGCCCAAGCTCGGTAAAGTGCGTGTAGAGGACGTTCATGGGCAGTCACAGTCGCTTATACCAGGGGGCGGAGCCCCCTGGGTGACGCTGACACCCATTTTTTGCCTTAAAAGGTGTGATTGTATTTCTTCAGGTGAACCGCGTGGGGCGCAATTCCCATGTTATCTGTTGCACCTTGTTCCCTTCCTTCAGGGAACATTGGTTATGGTCCATAACCTCCAGTTACTGATACGAGCTAATAAAAATGTCACACGCTTAAGCATCAAAACAAATAAATCCATTCAAACCCTAATATGAAGTTATTTTAAATTCTATTGTACACACACACACACACATAAAAAATACATGCTCACGTCTCAGAGGTTTAGCCACCAGAGTTGTGCTCCAGCTGGAGTCAGCGGTGCGAGAACAAAATCAGTGGCTCACAGGTGTTCAGGCAGGAAACATAAAAACTTTGTCTGTTCTTTGACAGCAAGAGAGTGAGTTCACATAAAAACTTTGATTTAGTCAAGCTTTGTCTAATTCATTCCAAAACACAGTACATATTGTTTGCTGTTAAAACAACTTGTAGAAATTGCAGCTTTAATTAGTGAAAACATTTGCGGCTGTGTTGTTTTGAAAAATTATATTGCAGGCAAAAAGTGATGGATTTAGACGCGTTTTATGGTAAAATAAATATAAAACATTTTCACAGGAATGGAAAGTAGATAGTGTGGCTTCACTTACAAAACAGGGTCAGTTGCTGACAGATAAAAAGTGCTGTACAAGAAAATATGCAGTATTCTGTGATGAAAGTGGATTAGAATAAGTGTGACTGTTAGTGCAGATTCCCTGGTTAACATACTATTTTTAAATGTGTTCTTTGAGATATGTAGATATAAAGAAATAGAACAAGAACTGAAAATAGTCCTGAAGTAGAAATACAAACTACAGTAATCCAAGAATAAAACATGTAAAACCCAATAATTGTTGTTTTGCTCCATTAAAAGAAAAGCTCAGCTTGTTAAGAAAATAAGTACTGTACTGTAGTGCTTTACGAATTTAAACCAACAACATAAACTTGACCTTCAAGACAATTTATTGTACAAGGGTAAATCATTTTACACAAGTTTTATAAACTGATTTTAGATAACTTGAAGTCTTCATTTATATATTTTTTAATTATAATACAGTATATACCATACCATACCATACCATTTTATTTATAAAGCACTTTAAACAGGAACAAGTCCACACAAAGTGCTGGACAAACAAACACGCAACAGGCAACACAGACAATGAAGTACAACACGAAAAACATAAAAACATTGCAGATCATAAATCAAACGATCCAATACAAATCAGCTGGCATTGAAAGCAATGGAGTAGTAGTGAGTTTTTAACCGGGATTTGAAAACCGAGAGGGAGGGGGCCTGTTTGATGAGCAGCGGTAACTCGTTCCAGAGTCTTGGGCCTGCCACAGAGAACGCCCTGTCACCCCTGCGCTTAAGGCGAGTTTCTGGAACTATTAAGAGTACCTGATCCTCTGACCTCAAAGCACGTGGAGGGACATATGGGTGTATCAGATCCGAGAGATAGGCGGGGGCGAGACTGTTCAGCGATTTGTAGACGTACATGAGAATTTTGAATTGGACTCTAAGATGAACCGGTAGCCAGTGAAGGGAGGCCAAGACTGGTTTAATGTGCTCTCTTTTGCGTGTGCATGTAAACCATGACTAACCAGTTCACATTATGTTTTTAGAAATGCATAAAATATTGCGCACGTTGCAGTCATAAATGTTTTGCACTTGATCTAAATCTGTTAAACTGTGAAAATTAAAAATTAAAAGAAGATTTAAATATATCAACCTGCAGGTGATAATACTGTAGTCCAAAATATTGAGTGCATTCAAACAAATAAAAACAGCAAAAATTAACAAGAATTAAAGTGTTACATGCTGTGCAGCCATTTCACTTTTTTTTTTGTTTTGTAATTTCAAAACATCATGGCTTTCGTTGTTTGTGATTTTGTTTGTACCTAAAAGTATCCATCCATTCATCAGTCAGAACAATAAAATAATGCAAGGCCAAGCTTTTCTTGAAGGGTTACATATTACCTGCTGCCATTCAAGCAAAAAGATTTCAACTAAGAGCATATTTCTGTAATGAAATTACGTAGTTTCATTTTGGTTACAGTATTTTCCGCCGTACCCGTCGCACAGGTCTATAAGTCACATCAGTCCAGATATGTCTAAAAAAGTGAAAAAATCCATAAATATTTCACTTCGCTGTATACGTCGCTTCTATTATGCATCACTGCTGATGAATCGTGTTTGCTACGCGTCACCGCTGACAACCAGGTAATGTGGGCCGGTGTTATGGCAAAAATTGATGGACTGCCAAATGGCAGTTGCGGGAGCGTGCACAGGAGAACTTTAACAATAATTTAACAAGATTAACACTTAAAAACAGTTATTTGTTTACTTGAAATTATAGTGTAGGTGTGTCTCAGTCTACCTTTTGCTTAATAAACACACTTTGATGGTCAAGTTATCTGTATTTCAAAATCTTATTTACAGAAGTGGCAAGCACATGCAGAGGGACGAACCTCTGCTTTTCATCAAAATGTATCAAGATAAACACCTAACATTTTTTTTGCTCAAATTTATAGTAAAAGTGTGTCTCAGTCTAACGTTTGCTTAGTAAAAGGACCTTAATGGTCAAATCAGCTGTATTTGCTGCATC
>JBBPBX010005544.1:0-29796 GCA_038048925.1 Garcialebias charrua | reverse complement strand
GGTAAGGAGGAACGCTGCTCGTTTCTTCAAAATTTAACAAGAATAGCACCTAAAACAATTATTTGTTTGCTCGACATTATAGTAAATTTGTGTCTCAGTTAAATTTTTACTTAATAAATACACTTTAATGGTCAAATTAGCTGCATTTCACCAGGTCGCTGCAGCTGGTTTGACTTGTTCCAAGCAGTAAGCAGAACGAAGGTAGGGGTAGTATGGCAAGCCAATAGTGTCATTAATAGCTGGTGAAGATTCTCATTCATCCAGGACATGGTAAATTCAAAAAAGTTCAAGGCAAAAACAATAAAGTAAAAAGTAGAATAAATAAAGTCCAGTTATGATTGTAATGAACTTTTTTGAATTTGTCATTATAGCCATGTTTACCTATTACATTATACAATGACATGCCTTACTCCTACTACTACTATGCTGCCATCTAATGGCTGAAAATTGAACTGTTAAAATTTTCAGTCAGAATGAATGAAAACGGTCATATCTCAGCCAAAATTTGGTTTATAAATGTGGGGGAAAAATCCATAAATACGTCACGTCAGTCTATAAGTCGCAGGGCATGTAAATTATGCAAAAAATGTGACTCAAATCCGCAAAACATATGATAAATCCTCTCATGCAATCTATTAGGGCTTGGAGTTTGTATTGTAAATGACTCTTAGCTACTACTACATTATATTTAATAAAAAAAAAAAAGTGTTTAGCTGTTGTGGCCAAACTGGCCATTTTGAATACAGTTGACATAAAAAAAAACACAGTTCTAGATGAACATCCAGTGGTAACTTCCTGAGAGGTAAAACAAAACAAGAAAAACCCAACTGGACTTAAATTCTGAATGTGAAGATGCTTCGCTTCCCATTCAGCAAGCTTTCTCAGTTCAAGGCTGGACAATGTTGAAACTTTAAGCTGCATGAGTTGCTCTGCAGCTAAATTTTCACATGGATAACTCTCACTACCCTCCCAATGGATTTTTTAAGGTCTTTGTTAGCTTGGCATGAAAACAAAACAAAAACAAACAAACAAACAAACAAACAAAAAAATATGCTTTAGTCTCTCTTGTGAGCCAGGCAAAGAAAAATGCTTTCAACTGCAGGATATGCATCCAGTTGTTTTAATAGTTTTTAGTTTTATTCAATTTTCCATGTCCTAGATGTCCTAGCATAACCTAAAAGTTTCATTAAAATACATCTAGTGTTGAGTGAAAAACATCAAATAAACGAAAGTGTCTGATCCCATGGATCATTCTAGCAGAAGTCACCTCTAAGCTCAGTCTCTTGGCATTCATTAGGCCTCCTGCATTCACTGGCAGCTGTTCTTCAACTCAGCGACAGTCTGCAGGACCACATTCACGCTGCTGCCACCTTTGTGAACTGTGTTCATCCTGCCCACTGTCTCAGCTTCTCCGGGCGGGTGCTTTAACACATATTTCCTCAGGGACACCAGTCAATGGAGACCCATTTATTCCTTATGGCACACGGAGCTGCTGCCAATCACAACCCTGTCTTTGAGAATATGTCATAAATTCCACCAAAAGCCTTTGAAAGAAACGAGGTTAGGATGGGTAACAGATCCCTTTCTTCATCTGACTGAAAGCAGGTTGCATTTGGTTGACAATACAGTAATCAAATTCGCTGGGCTGTGAAAAGTGCTATAGATGCATTTTGCACGTTTTTAAAAATTCCACAAAAATACAACTCATTGTTTTGCTGGCCAGCCTCCAGCTTTCAGCATACACTCACAACTGCTAATGCTGTTTATGGATGCAGCAGGCAACTGCTAACAGAGAATTCTTTTTTCCCCTAACTCAACAAAGAAGAAAAAAAAAACTTGCTAAACATAGAGAAGCTTTAACCCACATGTGGGCAAAAAGTGCTCAAGGGCAAAGAGCAGCTAAAGTCATTTCAATCTTTTGTTGAAGCTGAAACAACAAAATAAATTATTAAAGAACAGGATTTTAGTAATGACCTTTGAGAACAGTTAAAACAAGGTCAGTAGTCTTTTCACTTGTTCAAAAATGACACATCTTCTTGATTTTAACGGAACAAAAGGCCACTTTTTAAGTTTTAAAGTCAAAAGTTGTGATTACAAATAAAGTCTTATGAGTAAAAAAAACAACATAATTTTGATGTTCAAAATATCTCATTTTAGTTCATAGAGACTGTTGGGGCCAAGATGGTGTAGAGGCAGGGCTGCCGACTTGGGACCCGAAGGACACAGGTTCAAACCCCAGCCCCGGCCACTACACACCTTGGGGTGTCTATGAGTGCACACCTATTTCCCCAGCTCCCCTGGTGCTTTCTATGGCTGCTCACTGCACCACCTGGTTGTGGTTGGGTTAAATGCAGAGACAAATTTCGTCTTGTATGGGAAACATACACAGATGACAGAAATGTGACATTTACAATACTAACAGTGTATCATTTTATTATGACCAGACATGGCAACAATACAAAACGTTCCAACAAGATAAATAAATAAATAAAACAATGTAAAAAGCCCAAAAATGACATTTGATATCTAATCCCCAAATAATACTTATAGAAATTTACACATTAATTCAACAAAATACAAAATAAAAAAATAAAAACATTGGTACAATGTGTAAAATGTATATAAAAACTAAATGCAATGGTTTGCAAATCCATCCATTATCTTTACCCACTTCTTCCTTTTCAGGTCACTGGTGCCCTTTTCCAGCCATTATTGTGTGACAGGCAGGGAACACCCTGGACAGGTCTTCAGTACACCACAGGGACATAGACACAAATGAGACAAACAACCATTCACTCCCTCACTCACACCTAGAGACAATTTAGAGTTACCAATCAGCCTAACATGCATGTTTTTGTTCTGTGGGAAGAAACCAGAGTACCCGGAGAAAACCCACATATGCACGAAGAGAACATGCAAACTCCACCAGAAAGGTCCCTAAAATATTTGACCCAATGACCTTCTTGCTGAGAGGCAACAGTTCTACTAATTGTGCCACCGTGCCTCCTTGATTTTCAAATTTCCTAAGAAATGACTACTATTCCTAATAATACCCTGATGCATGCTCAATAATCCAGGTAGAAAAATGCAAGTTTTTTTGCTTTGTTTTGTTTTTTGAATGTCCAGAGGACCAGACTTAGCTTTTTTGAATATTACTAATAATATTACTAATTCCTACTAAACTGAGGTGACCGGGTTCCGCAGTTTTTGAAGTGAAATGGTTTGTTTTTTCTAATGTCTCGAGCTGTTCAACAGTGTCATTTTTGCTGTATTTTTTTTAAATGATGCATCAAATGTTTTAAATTCATTCAATTCAACCTTTATTTAGACAGGTCAATCCCATTGAGCGCCTAGAAGACCAATTTACAAGAGGGACCTGGTTTCAACAAACAGATGAAAGGTCTGGACTGTCAAGGTTGGGGTGGGTTGTTTGGCAGATGGACCCAGAATGCAAAATAAGAGAAGCAGTTAAAATGCAAATTTAGACTTTGATTATGAAACCAGAAAAAAATAAAAGGTTAGCATAGCACCACACTAGAAAACCCCAAACATAAATAAATTCACCAAACGTAGCTGCCTCACAGAGAGCAGAGGACAGTTACTGCCAGACTGAGGAACAGACTGAGACGCAGTGACTATAAAGACAAAACTATTGAAGGAGAATGACAAACACCTGGAGAGACAGCAAGGGCCAGGTGAGAGTAGACGGGGCAGGTGCAGGAAACTGAAAGTTATGCACCATAACTCATGTTCCCTGAAGGAAGGGAACGAGGTGCAACATATTGCTATGGGAATTGCGCCCCCGCACGATTACCTGAAGGAATACATTCACGCCTTTACGGCAGGGGCTCAGCGTTGCGCCAGAGGCCCCGCCCTCTGGGTACTTAAGCCACTGACGCCCATCCATCGATCTCCAAAATGCACTTCACCGAGCTTTCAGCATTGAAAAGGGCCAGGTATGTTGCACCTTGTTCCCTTCCTTCAGGGAACATGAGTTATGGTGCATAACTTTCAGTTCCCTTATCAGTCATGTCACTCGGTGTAACATACTGCTATGGGAATGTAATTAATTCACGCCCTTGAAATGCTCAGCAAAATGCATGTGAGAACATCTGCCTTGATACGGCAGGCATCTCCCAGCTGCTCTCTTCAAGGTATGCAGAGAGCACAGTCCGGGAAGAAAAAATATCTCACATAGAAACATCAGCTTGATGTTACCACTGGGCACATAGATGAAACACCAACTAGAGACAGCATAAGCGTGCTCCACTAGTGTGATTACTCATCCTCTTTTTTTAATAAGGGACACGACTGACAAGTGGAGCCCATCCTGATGTCGGAGACCCATTAAAGGAGAGGGGAACCCCTCAATTGAACATCTCCTAAGCAAACATAAACACCAAGGGACACCCTTGTGTATGTTGTTGCTGTTCATTTTGGGATAAGGCAATCAAAGCCTTAGGCCCTCAGCCAGTTCCCTTCAAAGGCCAAGCTGAAAGCCGCCACAACTCTGGACGTGGGTGTAGAAGCTGCCCATGTGCCTGAGTCAGCAGGTCCCTGTGAGGAGGCAATTGCCATGGTATCCCTGATAACATTGAGACCAACTCCGGGAACCACGGTTTCTGCGGCCACCTGGGGGCTATCAAAATCAGGGAGAGGGCTCCCTGACGTACACGTTCCAGTGTCACCCCGATCAGAGGGACAGGTGGAAAAGCATAGTACAGCACCCCTGCTGGCCAGTCATGTGCCAGAGCATCCGTTCCCAATGGTGCATCTGCTTCCTTCAAAGATAAGTAAAGGTCACACTGTGAGCTAGCTCTGCAAGGAAACAAGTACACTGAGGCTCTCCCAAATCGTGACCAGACCTGCTCCACGACCCGTGGGTTCAGGCTCCATTCTGACGCCAAGAGAGGTCCTCTCTAGAAGGCATCCGCTCCATAATTTAGTTCACCGGGAACATGAGTCGCCTTGAGTGACAAGATTCTTGGAGCACATCACGTGAGCATCTTCTGCGTCAGCCCGAGGAGGGCCTGTGACCTTGTCCCTCCCTCTCTGTTGATGAAGGACACTGTGGTATTGTTATCTGATTTCACCAGGATGTGCTGCCCTACAATCAGACCTTTGCCAAAGAAGTATTTTACTGACAGGAATACGGCCAACAATTCCAGGAAGTTGATATGTAATCTCGCTTCCTGTTTATTCCAAAGGCCACGGGCGTTCTGATTTTTGCAGATCGCCCCCCATCCTGTTTTTGAGGCGTCCGTCGTGATGACCACACAAGATGACACCCTACCCAGCGGGACCCTCCGTGAAAACAGACAAGTCTCTCCAGGATTCCAGGGCTCTCAGGCACTCTGAATCTATTCTAACCTTTCCTGCTCGACCAAGCAGGGTGGGTTGTGTCTGTTGGTTTAGCCATACTTGTAGGGCCCGTATTTTCAGCAATGCGTTTGGCACACAGGGTATGGTTGCCGCCAAGAGGCCTGAAAGGCATTGGGACGTTCTTATGGGAACCCGCTGATCCAGTTTAAATTTTGCCAGGCAATGGTGAATCGAGGAAACTCGTTCCTTTGAGAGCCATGCTCTGTACCGGACAGTGTCGATCTGTACTCCCAGAAATACGGTAACCCGTGATGGAGTTAGGTCACTTTTTTGTAGGTTTATGACAAAACCGAGAGACTCCAGGTGAGAGATCACCCTGTAGGAGTGTGACTGGGCCTGTATTCTGCTTCCAGACAGAATCAGCAGGTCATACAAGTAATTCATAAGCCTGAGACCTTGATTCCTAAGGGGGGTCAGGGTTGCGTCCAGACATTTAGTAAATGTACGAGGAGCCGTCTTCAAACCGAAGGGTAAGGCTTTGAATTCATAAGCCTTTCCCTCGAAAGCAAAACGGAGGAATTTTCTGTGTTTCCTCCACACGCCTACATGGAAATAGGCATCTTTCAAATCCATTGCACATGCATAGTCTCCTGGTCTCACAGACTGGATAACCTGCCGCAGTGTAAGCATCTTGAACTTAAAAGTTTTTATTCTCTTTTTTCAGAGTCTTGAGATCCAGTATCGGTCTCAGGGAATGATCCTTTTTGGGCACCAGGAAGTACTTGCTGTAATGGCTGGAGCATAGTTTGCATTTCGGGACCAAACTTATTACGCCCTTCTGCAGAATCGTCAATACTTTCTCCCTCAGCACGTGTGCGCGTGCAAGGTTAATATTTGATTGCAGTACCCTTGTGAAGGGGGGCGGTCTCCTGGTGAACTGCAGCTTGAGCCCACGACATATAGTCGTCATGACCCATTTGTTTGGTAGACACGCCCTCCAGGCCTACGTGTGCGCCATGAGCCTGGAGGGCATGTTCAATTGTTGCTCGTCATGTTTGAGTGTGGGAGGGGTGGCCTTTGACCCCTCTCGCACTCTCTCGAGTAGGCTGGTCAGCCCAACAGAAGATATCGCAAGATCTGACTGTCTCAGGCAGAGCTCGTGTATCTTGCTGCGGTTCATAGTTTGACCACGTGGTTTGTGTTTTATGAGAGTGGGACTCGAGTCAAGAACCAGGGCAGTCTGTGCTTTGGTACTTTTATTCTTGTACATGCATGAAACAGTGTTTGTTTTGATTACACATGCAGTAGGCGAGTCATGTTTAGTGCGCGCGCACATGTCACCAGCTCCTCGTAGTGTTTTACAAGTGGAGACTGGGCTCAAAAGGTCAGGTTCCCGTACCGCGTGGGCGGGCAAACCTGCAAAATTATTCATTTGTCCTGTTTCATCAGGCCCAAATCTGCTTTCCACACGAGACCAGTGAAGAGTCCCTTGGCCGATACTGGAAAGTCTCACATTCGCCAGCAGGTCTCTTCCGTGGGAGGCCACAAATGTCTTCCTTTGGGGTTGCAAAGCTTTTCCTCGGAAGCCCCTCGCGGAGTGCTTCCGCCTGTTTGCGACTTTGTTCCAGCCTATCCTGGATGCATTCCAGGGCTCCCCCGAAGAGTCCCGTCGGCTCGATCGGGTGCTGGAAGAAGGGGGACCTCTGGTTTTCTGGGAGGTCCAATATGGTCAACCAAAGATGGCGTTAGGCGACAACCATTTCCGCCATTGCTCTGCCTTGCGTGATGGCTATTGTCCCCATCATGCGGAGTACGAAGTCAGATGCATGGCAGGCCTCCTCCATGGCCTCCATTGCGGCATGTTCGTCTGTCGTTACCTGGAGTTCCTGCAGCTTTTAATAATAATAATAATAATGAATTCAATTTATAACGCACTTTTCATTAATGAAAATCTCAAAGTGCTACAAAGTGCAACAGAATTAAATGTCAATAAAACAAGTAAAACAAGTAAAATCAATAACAGTATCAACTAAGATCAAAAGTAGAATCATGAGGAGGTAGAGTATGCTCGGTTGAAAAGAAAGGTCTTCAAGCCGCTCTTAAAGTCAACCACAGACTGTGGGGCTCTCAGACAGTCAGGAAGAGAGTTCCACAGGCGGGGGGCAGCCACACTGAAAGCCCGGTCTCCCATGGTCCTTAATTTGGTTCTCGGAATGTGAAGGAGATTACTGTTCTGTGACCGCAGCGACCGGGTGGATGAGTATGGAATAAGAATATCCTTCAGATAATCTGGTGAAGCTCCATGTAAGCATTGATGTGTAATGAGAGCAGTTTTGTACTGAATTCTGTAGGTGACAGGAAGCCAATGAAGGTTATGGAGAATGGGCGTAATATGTTCAAATTTACGAACTCTCAACAGGATCCTTGCTGCACTGTTTTGAATATATTGAAGTTTCTGAAGGTTTTTGCCAGGGATTCCAACAAACAGGTTTTCTGCCAGGTACGCCTGTATCATGGTCGAGGCGTTCATCACGCAAGCCGCGAGGCCCTGAGCCTTGTAGCACTTTTCAAGCTGTTTCTCCGAAGCGTGGCAGGCCCTGCTAGGCAATGCTGGTTCGCCCCCGTAGCTGCGGGGGCCAGATGAGCCGCCAGGGTCTCCTCTATCAGGGGTGCGCTGGCGAGGCCTGCTGCTTTCATTCCAGCGACATTCAGGAGTCGGGATATTGGCAGCGTCATGGGAGCTCCGGGTTCCGCCCAGGAGTGTGTGAGCTCCATGAGGAAGTCCGAGAAAATGGGCATATTTTGCGACGTCGTCGGCTGCTGCTTCGCATAGAAGTAGTTTCCCACCAGCCTCGTAAACTGTTGGCGAGGCGTGGGGTCTGGCCACGCGACCTGTAGGGCGTCCGCCACCCTATGGCACAGGTCGAACAGAGCAGGGACTGACACGTCCGGTTCCGGTAGAATTTGCGCCAGGTTCTGAGAGGAAACCACATTTTCCCCTTTGCAACCGTACTCGGCATCTTGGTCAGATACTTTGGGCATCGAGTCCTCGACGGGAACCAAGGAGTCCGACACGTTCTCATCCCCGACTTGACCGTTGCATTCCAGGTCCACGTTCTCGAGCTCTGGCTCAGGAGCGAGCAGCTTCGTGAGGCGTGCGGCCTTCGCCATAGATTTAACCAACGCGTCCGCGTGGCGTTTCCTCACTACCGCCGGCATCCGACAGCAGTGGGAGCAGGAGTCGGGGGATTCCAGCGCTTTTCTCGCGTGCAGGATCCCTGGGCAGACAGGACATGCCTCGTGGGTGTCCGTCGCCAAGAGGGAGTATCCGCAGCCGCTTGGGCAGGGGCGCGAGCGAGGGCTCGTCGTCCTGCTGGCTTTCTTCTGAGTCTTTGTCCCCCATTTTCCCTTCTCGGGAGCCATGTCCGGAGATGAGAAGCGTCGAGGCTGTTCCTAGTTTCCTTTTGTTCGAAGCCGTCCTCTCCGTCGTCTTGCTTTTGCTGGTTAGCCTGCTAATGGTTAGCAGGGAGTGTTGTGACGCAGTTAGCGCCGTCGAGCGAAGCAGCTGCGGAGTGAGAAGAAAACTTTGAGGTAAGTAGAAAAACACTGGACTAGCTTTTGCCAACCCAGCAGTACGCAGGAAAAAATTCTCTGTACGCTCAGTGTAGGGAGCAAGCTCACCTCTGATCGAGCGATGCGACAACAGAGAAGTCCCACGAAGTTCAGGTTTTAAGCAAGGTGAAGGGCAATAAGAGATCGATGGATGGGCGTCAGCAGCTTAAGTACCCAGAGGGCGGGTCCTCTGGCGCAACGCTGATGCCCCTGCCGTAAAGGCGTGAATGTATTCCTTCAGGTAATCGTGCGGGGGCGCAATTCCCATAGCAATATGTTGCACCGGGTGACATGACTGATAAGGGAACTGAGCAGAGTGAAACTGAACTGAAAACACAGACTGAACAGAAATACCAAGTAAAAAAAAAAAAAGGGATTGAAAAACTGATTGCAAATAAATAACCATCAGACAATCAAAATACACTAATCCTCATATGGACTGCAGACAGTACTGTACATATAATTTTTATTGTTGTTGCTGTTGTTCTATTGTTGTTGCTGTTGTCATCATTCTTCGTTAAAACCATGGTCTCTTGTAAATGCGTCCTCAAGGCTCAATGGGATTAACCGTCCTAAATAAAGGTTGAATGAAAAAAAAATTTTAACACATAATTTTTACTATGAAGTCATGCTGTTGAGTGGTTTAGCGTTGCCTTACTGAGATAGGCAAGGCCTTCCCTAAAGAAGACACCATCCAAATGAGAGCATAGCGTGTTCTAAAACCTGTATACAGTGTTCTGCATCAATGATGCCTTTCCAGGTGTGTAAGATGTGTGATGTGATTTTAAATTTGATAAACAGATCAGCAGTGTTGTTCAGAAAAGTTTTTATCAACTTCGCCAAATGGCAAAAGTGAAACCAATTCTAGCAAGACCTGACTTGGAGAAATTAATCCACGTTTTTATCACAGCTCGTCTTGACTATTGTAATGCACTGTATGTAGACATCAGCCAGACGTCTCTCACCTGTCTGCAGCTCGTGCAGAACTCTGCTGCTCGCCTGTTAACTCAGGCCCGTAGGCGTGAGCATATTACTCCCATCCTGGCATCCCTTCACTGGCTCCCAGTGCACTACAGAATTCATTTTAAAGTTTTGCTGTTTGTTTTGAAATGCCTGAACAACCTTGCCCCACCATATTTGTCTGAGTTGCTTCAGTCCTACTGCCCTCCCCGATCTCTAAGATCAGCTGATCAGTTGCTGTTGAGAGTCCCCAAAACTAGACTGAAGCTCAAAAGTGACAGAGTGTTTGCTGTCGTTGCTCCCAGGCTGTGGAACAATACCGTTGAGTGTCAGACAGGCCTCCTCTCTTCCTGTTTTTAAATCTCTTTTAAAAACACACTTTTATTCCTTGGCTTTTAACATGTGATCTTATCTTTTATGGCATTTTAACACACCTGCAGTAAGACTGGTACATGCATTTTTTTAATTTTTGTATGCATTGTATGTTTTTTATCATTTTAATTATCTTGTCTTTTGTTTTATTGTACAGCACTTTGGTTAACCCTGTGGTTTTTAAAATGTGCTATACAAATAAAGTTGATTGATTGATTGATTGTAAGCTGTCCATACCATGGCACTAAAGTACTATTAGAGAGGCAAGCTTTTAAACAGTGAGCTGATGGTTCCTGTCCTACCTTTTACAGAGGATGTGGCATTTCTAAAACAATTTTCACATTTTGTTTCCTCTGACAACATGGAGAGTGTGAAGAAGAGAGTCCAGGCAGGATGGAGCGGATGGAGAAAAGTTTAGGAGTGATTTGCGACAAAAGGCTGTCAGCAAATGTCAAAGGAAAAGTTTACAAGACAGTAAAGTTCATGCTCAGTAATCCAGGTACCAAATCCAATAATTCTCATTCAGGTCATCTGGACAGTTTATTTTTTATAGAAATGTTTCACCCTCCATCCAGAGGGCATCATCAGTCAGAGGAGTTCCAGCAAACTGTTTCCCCACCAAGCAGTAAACACCTTAAGTGGACCAACCAGTTTGCTAGAGCCAAGATGGTTTCTGGGGGCCGTCCTGTCCCACGTCAACTCCTCCCAGGCTGGCAGCCACAGCCAAAGTGGTTCAAGGCAAGAAAGTTCATGCTCAGTAATCCAGGAACTCCTCTGACTGATGATGCCATCCGGAAGGAGGAGGAAACGTTTCTATAAAAAAGAAACTGTCCAGATGACCCGACTGAGAATTACTTGATTTACAAGACAGTGGTGAGGCCAGCTATGTTGTATGGTCTAGACAGAGACATGGATAAAAAGGCAGGAGAAAAAACGAAGTGGCAGAAATGAAGATGTCAATGTTCTCCTTAGGAGTGACAAGGATGGATAGATTAGTAATGAGATCATCAGAGGTACAGCACATGTTGAACAACTGGGAGATAAAGTTAGAGAGACCAGACTGAGATGGTTTGGACATGTCCAGAGGAGGGACAGTGGGTATATTGGTAGAAGGATGTTAGAAATGCAGCTGCCAGGAAAAAGACAAAGAGGAGATACTTGGATGCAGTTAGAGAGGACATGGAGGTAGTTGGAGTGAGGACAGAGGATGCAGAGGACATAGTGACACGGAGGAGGATGACTCACTTTGGTGACCCCTGTAGAGGGACAAGCTGAAAGAACAAGAAGTTTTCTCCGACCACAGAACAGTTTTACACTTTGCCTCAGTTCATTTTAAATGATCATAGACCTACATGTAGCGAAAACTGTATTTTGTGGATGGTATTCACGTATGGGTCTTATTTATTAATTTTTTTCATGATAGAGCTTTGTGAATGGTGCTATGAACGGTGTTTTCGGAATTATTTGTGGAAGTGTTCCTGAGCCCACACAGTGATCCCCCATAACAGAATAAGACCTGTTTTTAATGCAGTGGCCCCTGAGGACCTTAAGATCACAAGTACAGTATCCAAAATTGTTTTTTAGCTTGGTTCTTTGTACTTTTCTCAATATTTTTTTAATATTTTGATAAACTTTAAATCAGTGTAAGCTGGAGACGTCTTACTAGTTTATCATTGAGTAGCATTGTTTCTATATTGTTCAATTTTAAGAAAGTGTGTTTAAGAAATTGGTTAACCTCTACCCATTTTCACATTACTGTATTTACTTCCCCCAAATTTTCTGTTTTTTACCCAGTCCTTTTACTGACCTGTTATCAACTGACATAATCCGTTGCAAAATACACTTTGAAAGTTAGGCTAGGTTAGGTTAGGTTAGGCTACGATTGGTTCGGTTAGGTTAGGTTCGGTTTGGGTAGGTTAAGTTAGGTTTGGTTTGGTTAGGTTCACTTTGATCAGGTTAGATTAGGACCGCAGCAACTTCCTACTGTTTACTTTTACTGGCTTTTGATTCTCTTGACTCAAAATTTTTGATGTGTTGTTCCTATCAACTTCAAACCAACCTTATTTAAAAAAAGGTACATTAAGTTTTAAAATAATTATTAAATAATTTAATTGAACCGTCACCTTATCGTGGTGGAGGAGTTTGTGTGCCTGAATGATCCTAGGAGCTATGCTGTTGGGTATGGAAGCGGTTATGTCACATATTTAAAACTAAAATGGATTAGCAGAAATGCTTTTTCATTTCAAAGTCAAGCAGCACATTTTGACTCATAAATAAAATTTAAAATGAATAATCCAAACTGCATTTTCATTTTCTTCTTCGAGACTGCTCAATTTGTAAATTAATTAAAATGATAAATAAAATAACGTGTAACATTTAATTTTCATAATGTCCTAGTAAAAAGGGACCAAAATTCATTTTGAAATGTCAATTTTGAAAATTAAAATGAAATAGCAGAAATGCCTTTTCATTTTAAAGTCAAGCTGCCTTTTTTGTCTCATAAATAAAATTTAAATTAAATCATTTTCATTTTCTAAATGATTGCTCATTGTGTAAATTAATTAAAAAGATAAATAAAATGACGTTTAACATTTAATTTTCAAAACATGTCCCAGTAAAAAGTGACCAAAATTCATTTTGAAATGTCAAATTTGAAAATTAAAATGTATTAGCAAAAAAGCTTTTTCATTTCAAAGTCAAGCTGCCTTTTTTGTCTCATTAATAAAATGAAATATAAATCATTTTCATTTTCTTCTTCAAGACTGCTCATTGTGTAGCAGAACTGCAGAGGAAACTAAGAACAATTTGCATTTTCACTCTGAACCTTGCTCAAAGTGTAACATTAATCAATCTCAGTTGGCAATTCCAAGTGGCTGCTTCACAACGCCCACTGAATCACTGATTGGCTGTTTTAGCAGCAGGCTGAGTTTTAGACAGGAAAGTGTCCTGTTGCAGCTGGTTGGTTAAACAGATGTCTCCCTCCAGTGCGCGCGCACACATAGATGCAAAGCTATATATGTTAGTGTTACTGAGTTTAATTTCTGTTAATAACTGATTACATATCATCGTATTTTACATGGGCGTAGCCAGGATTTTCTAAGGGGCAATTCCTTAAAAGCAAAACTGGAACTATAATGTGCAATATACCTGGTGGTCCAGTGGTTAGAGGGTTGTGTTTCAGTTCCAAGTCTTTTCTTGACTCTGGTTCGAATCTCACTCGGGACAACTTATTTTACGTTTTTCTTTTATTGGAGAAAAAAAGAAGAAGTTTGTGTTTATGCCTGTGGTTAACACAAACTCCTTCTTTTTTTCTCCAATAAAAGACAAACGTAAAATAAGTTTTCCCGAGTGAGATTCGAACTCGAGTCAAGAAAAGGCTTAGAACTGAAACCCAATGCTCTAACCACTGGACCACCAGGTATGTTGCATGTTATAGGTCCAGTTTTGCTTTCAAGGAATTGCCCCTTAGAAAATCCTGGCTACGCCCATGTAAAATACGCTGATTTGTAATCAGTTATTAACAGAAATTAAACTCAGTAACACTAACATATACTGTATAGCTTTGCAGCCTCTGCAGCAGAGCAGCTGTGTGTGCACTCGCACTGGAGGGAGACATCTGTTTAACCAACCAGCGGTAGCAGGACACTTTCCTGTCTAAAACTCTGCCTGCTGCTAAAACAGCCAATCAGTGATTCAGTGGGCGTTGTGAAGCAGCCACTTGGAATTGCCAACTGAGATTGATTAATGTTACACTTTGAGCAAGGTTCAGAGTGAAAATGAAAATGCTAATTGTTCTTAGTTTCCTCTGCAGTTCTGCTACACAATGAGCTGTCTTGAAGAAGAAAATGAAAATTATTTATTTTTCATTTTATTTATGCGACAAAAAAGGCAGCTTGACTTTGAAATGAAAAAGCTTTTTTGCTAATACATTTTAATTTTCAAATTTGACATTTCAAAATGAATTTTGGTCACTTTTTACTGGGGTATGTTTTGAAAATTAAATGTTAAACGTTATTTTATTTATCTTTTTAATTCATTTACACAATGAGCAGTCTTGATTTAGAAAAAAAATGATTTAATTTAAATTTTATTTATGAGACAAAAAAGGCAGCTTGACTTTGAAATGAAAAAGCATTTCTGCTATTTCATTTTAATTTTCAAAATTGACATTTCAAAATGAATTTTGGTCCCTTTTTACTAGGACATATTTTGAAAATTAAATGTTAAACGTTATTTTATTTATAATTTTAATTAATTTACAAATTGAGCAGTCTCGAAGAAGAAAATGAAAATGCAATTTGGATTATTCATTTTAAATTTTATTTATGAGTCAAAATGTGCTGCTTTATTTGGAAACTAAAAAGCATTTCCATTAATCCATTTTAATTTGAAATATGAGACACAATGGCTTCCATAGTTGGGGGCAATTATCATTGTCCCTGGTAGGGTGTCTCCCAAGGAAGATTGGTTCTAGGTGAGAGGCCAGACAAAGAGCAATTCATAAGATTTTTATGGACATGACATAACAAGGAACTCTGTGTCCCTTATCCAGACGTGGGTTACCGGGGCCCCACCCTGGAGCCAGGCTGGGGGAGGGGCTCGTTGGCGAGTGCCTGGTGACTGGGTCTCTACCCATGGGGCCTGGTTGAGCTCAGCCCAAAGGAACAGCATAGGTTTGCCTTCCTGTGGACCCACCACCTGCATGAAGGGCCATACAAGTCAGGTGTGTGATGCCATGGGCAGTGGCCGAAGGTGGGGACCTTGGCGCTCTGACCCTAGCTTACCAAAGCTGGCTCTTGGGACATAGAATGTGACATCTCTGGTGGGGAAGGAGCCTGAGCTTGTGCATGAGGTTGAGAGATACCGACTAGATATAACTGGGCTCACCTAAACGCATAGCATGGGCTCATGAACCGATCTCCTTGAGATGGGCTGAACCTTATTCCACTCTGGAGTTGCCCATGGTGAGAGGTGTTGAGCTGGTGGTGGTCTACTTGTAGCCTCCCGACTTGATGCCTCTGTGTTGGAGTTTTCCCCAGTAGATGAGAGGATGGATTCCCTTTGTCTTCGGGTGTGGGGACAGACCCTGACTGTTGTCTGCCTATGCACCAAACGGCAGCTCAGAGTATCCGGCCTTCTTGGAGTCCTTGGTATGGGTGCTGGAAGCTGTGCCAGCTTGAGACTCCTTTATTCTGCTGGGGGACTTCAATGCCCATGCGGATAATGACAGTGTGACCTGGAGGGGCGTGATTGGAAGGAACTGCCTCTCTGATCTGAACCCGAGTGATGTTCTGTTGTTGGACTTCTGTGCCAGTCATAGTTTGTCCATCAAAAACACCATGTTCAAACATAAAGGTGTCCATAAGTGCACTTGGCACCAGGATGCCCTAGGTCATATATCGATGATAGACTCCATAGTCGTGTCATCTGAGTTGCGGTCCTTTGTTTTGGACACTTGGGTGAAGAGAGGAGCTGAGCTGTCAACTGATCACCACTTGGTAGTGAGCTGGATCAGAGGGTAGGGGAAGATGTCAGACATTGTACTTTGTAAATACAAACGTGTAGTGAAGGTTTGCTAGGAACGCCTTGCAGAAGATCCCGTCAGAGAGATCTTCAACCCACACCTCTGGGAGAGCTTTAACGACATCCTAGCTGAGGTGGGGGACATTGAGTCTGAGTGGGCCATGTTCCGTACCTCAAATGTTGAGGTAACTGCCTTGAGCTGTGGCCGCAAGGTTGTCTGTGCTTCTCGCGGTGGCCATCCATGAACTCGGTGGTGGACAACCCGGGTAAGGGAGGCTGTCATGCTGAAGAAGAAGTCCTGTTGGGCCTTGTTGGCCAGTGGGACACCGGAGGCAGCTGAGGAGTACCTGAGGGCCAAGCAATCTGCAGCTTTGGCTGTTTCTGAGCCAAAAGCTCGTAATTGGGAGAATTCGGTGAGACCTTTGATAACAACTCTCGGTCAGCTCCAAAGAGATTCTGGCAAACCATCAGACGGCTGAGGAGAGGAAACAGCACTTTACTAACATTGTATTCAGTGAAGGTGGGCTGCTGTTGACCTCAACCAGTGATGTCGTTGGGAGGTGGAAGGAAGGCTTCTCAGACCTTCTCAATCCCATCAGCACGCCTTCCATGGAGGAAGCTGAGTCAGGGGCCTTTGGTGTTGATCCATCCATAACTGTAGCTGGGTAGTTAAAAAGCTCAGAGGCAGCAGGGCTCCGGGAGTGGATAAGATTCACCCTTATTTCCTTAAGGCTCTGGAGGTTGTGGGGCTGTCTTGGTTGACACAGCTTTGTAACGTTACGTGGACATCAGGAGCAGTGCCACTGGATTGGGAGACTGAGGTGGTGGTTCCTCTCTTCATAAAGGGGGACCGGAGAGTGTGCTCCAATTATAGGGGCATCACTCTCCTCAGCCTCCCTGGTAAGGTCTATTCAGGGGTACTGGAGAAGTGAGTCTGATCGTTGGTCGAACCTCAGATCTAGGAGGAACAATGTGGGTTCCGTCCTGGCCGTAGAACATTGGATCAGCTCTTTACCCTCACTAGGATCCTCGAGGGGTAATGGGAGTATGCCCATCCTGTCTACATGTGTTTTGTGGATTTGGAAAAGGCATTTGACCGTCTTCCTCAGGGTACACTGTGGGGAGTGCTCTGTGAGTATGGGATTAGTGGCCCATTGCTACATGAGAGCTTGGTTTGCATTACCGTAAGTAAGTCGGACCACTTTAAGGTGGGAGTTGGACTCCGCCAGGGCTGCCCGTTGTCACAGATTCTGTTCATAACTTTTATGGACAGAATTTCTTGGTGTGGCCAGCTCGTGGAGGGTTTCCGGTTTGGTGGCCTCAGGATTCCATCTCTACTTTTTGCAGATGATGTGGTCCTGTTGGCGTCATCGTGTCGTGATCTTCAGCTCTCACTGGTGTGGTATGCAGCCGAATGTGAAGCGGCTGGGATGAGAATCAGCACCTCCAAATCTGAAGCCATGGTCCTCAACCAGAAAAGGGTAAATTGCTCTCTTCAGGTCGAGGGTGAGGTTCTGCCTCAAGTTGAGGAGTTCAAGTATCTTGGGATTTTATTCATGAGTGAGGGAAGAATGGAGTGTGAGATTGACAAATGGATTGTTGTAGCATCTGCAGTATTGCGGACTCTGGTCTGTTGTGGTGAAAAGAGAGCTGAGCTGTAAGGTAAAACTCTCTGTTTACCGGTCAGTCTACGTTGCTACGCTCACCTATGGTCACAAGCTCTGGGTAGTGACCGAAAGAATGAGATTGTGGATACAGGTGGTTGAAGTGAGTTTCCTCCACAGGGTAGCTGGACTCTTCCTTAGAGATAGGGGGAGAATTTCGGTTATCTGGGAGAGACTCAGAGTAGAACCGCTGCTCCTTCACATCGAGAGGAGCCAGTTGAGGTGGTTTTGGCATCTGGTAAGGATGCCCCCTGTACGCCTCCCTAGGTAGGTGCTTTGGGCATGTCCGACTGGGAGGAGACCCCGAGGAAGACCCAGGACATGCTGGATAGACTATGTCTCTTGGTTGGCCTGGGAACGCCTTGGAATCCTCCCTGAAGAGCTGGAAGAGGTGGCTGTAGAAAGAAATGTCTGGGCTTCCCTGCTCAAGCTGCTACCCCCGCGACCCGACTTCAGAACAAGCGGAAGATAATGGATGGATGGATGGATGTTGCCCATTTTTACTCAACATCCACACTTTTCTTTAGAATTAGTGTTGTTGTTTTTCATTAGCCATGTCAAAATGGTCCTCAGAAAAAAGTTACCCACCACTTTTTCCAAACAAATAAGTTACTTCACACTTTTTAGGTTTTAAAACCAAAACTAAAACCATAGTGAGTGAAATATTTTGCACATTATATGACCTGCTGTTGGATTAGCAGCTATGTTTTACAGCACTCCGGGGAAAAAATGAAATGTTTCTCCAATGGGTGTCAGCACTCTATTATCCCGACAGTTTAACTGCACGAGGTCCTCCTGAGATTCCTTCCCCAGATTTAGCTGCAGATGCTGCTCAACCTGTTGAAGACATAAAGCACTGCTGACAGAGTTGCTTACAGGCACAACGAGAGTGCAGGAACACGATGAATCATTTGTGCAACAAACCATAAGTGGAATGACCCAGACAGAATCCACAATTACTCAAGTAGAGTCTGGCAGCAGGTCGACACAGGAACTGACTAAATATTTCCGCCTCTAATTGTGCTGGTAGACAAGTGAGCAAACTAACACAGCAGGTGACCCAGTTTTTCACAGCAGCATTAATAGATTAAAGTTGATCTTAAATAGAAACTGTGTTGGTGGTGCACATCTTAGATTGCATCTTGTGTGAACTGAAGCTCGGCGCTATGAATGATCTGTGTTGCTTTGTGTGCATTAAGGTTTTGAAATGCAACATCTGTCTTTTTAAATTGAAAAATAAAATTGTCTAAAAAATAACTAAATAAAAAATATTGTAAATAATTCACGGATGCAGCAAATGTAGTTGTGTAATCGTGAAGCATTGTGTGTTTTTCAGGTGCTGAACGTCAGTGTGATGGAGGGGGAGCAGGTGATGGTGGAGGACACAGGTGGTCAAGAACCTCTCATCCTGGCCAACGAGACAGTCTTGATGAGGGGCCTTGTTCTGCGCAGCTGGAGCAACCAGATCTCAATCCATTTCCGAAGCAATCAGAGACTCAATTCAGGATTCCTCCTCCTGCTGCGCTATCAAGGTAAGTTACGTTTTTTCAAGCTTGATCAGTCCAGAAGTTCTTACACGGGTCTTGATCCAAATGGACATATGGAGTTGGGAGCATTTAAGAAAAATGTTGGTTCTGAACAGAACTTGTAATTATTAATAATAATAATGAATTCAATTTATAACACACTTTTCATTAGTGGAAATCTCAAAGTGCTACACACATTGAATGCAACACACATTCATACACCGGTAGCGGCAGACTACCATGCAAGGTGCTTTCCAGTCCTACCGGGAGCAACTCGGGGTTAAGTGTCTTCCCCAAGGACACAACAACACATGGTGTGGGGAACCGGGATTCGAACCGCCAACCTTCCGATCGGGGGACGACTGCCATTACCACTACGCCACGGCCACCCGTTTGTATTTTTCTTTATTTGTCTGGGGCTGCTGATTTAGGTCTGTACATATTCAAACATATCAAACTTAATGACAATTACTTATTGAAATATTTAAAAAAAACATTGTTCTCGCATTGCAATTGAATGTTGTGAAATTGGCATATAAAATGACCTTTACATTATGTTTAGAAGCATAATGTAAAGGTCATAGAATAAGGAAATTACTGTTTAAAAACAACCCAATTGTGTAAAATTGTGAAAATGAATGACAAAAGACATTTGATGTTTGTGTCAAATTTGTAAAAAATGACTTTTTTCATGGGCAGCATGGTGCCACAGTTGGTAGAGCTGCTGCCTCTCAGTGAGCAGGTCACCCCGGTTCAAATCCCGGTCCAGAGGCCATTCTTGGTGGAGTTTGCATGTTCTCTCTGTGCATGTGTGGGTTTTCTCTGGCTACTCCAGTTTCCTCCCACAGACCAAAAACATGCATGTTAGTCTGAGTGGTAACTATAAATTGTCCCTAGGTGGGAGTGAGAGACTGAATGGTTGTTTGTCTCTATGTGTCCCTGTGATGGACTGGACACCTGTCCAGGGTGTCCCCCGCCTCTCGCACAGTGATAACTGGACATAGGCACCAGTGACTCCCACAACCCAAAAAGGAAGAAGTGGGTAAAGATAATGGATGGATGGATGGGATAGTCTGAAAATCTGCTGGCTAATAGCAGTAAGGACATAATCAACGTCTAAATTAGAAGTCTTAATTATGTGTCAGATCAAACATATGGAGCTGAAAGCAAACAGGCAGCCAAGTGATTGGAGTTTTATTAATCTTGGTAAAAATGTTATCTGTATAGTTGTTTGCAGTGTTATCTTGTACATCAAACTTTCCTTAGAGAGTCTGTTTCAGCTCAGTCCAAAGCTGGCAGTTTAATATCTCTGGTGCTGTTGGAGCTGTGCTCCGCCTGCAGGCATTTATTCAAATCTAAAGTACAAGTATTTGCAGCTGACAGACTCTTATTATCACCCTGGCACAGTGTTACTTGTTCTCTGATAGTTTTTTTTTTTAAAGTTTATTTCCTTCTACAAATCTAAGATAACCAGACAGCTTTCACAACATAAACATTGTCCTTTCTATCATCTACCTCAGAGTACAGTGAGTCTGGCACTGACTCCCTGCAGAGGAGCAACATACACTGTATGGGTAAACACAATACATCAAGCTATTTCTTTGACTTTTGATGCTAATTTTGCATTGTTGATGCAATACATAAATGTCCACAATAGCCAAGTAATTAGTTTAGTTACTGATTACTATAACTAATAATGTGTTATTGCAGGTATGAGTACTGAGAGCCTATCTGCACAGTTAGAGATGCTTATTTTATCATTTTCTGTAACAAGGGGTTGCAAATTTACAGACATGTGGTCATCTCACAGTTAGAAACAAAATGCCCAAATTAACCACATGTTACTTAACAATGATTAAAAGAAAATATTGTAAATAATAATATGGCCAATTATGTGTAGAGGCTTGCCTGTTCATTTTTAATCTTGTAATTCAAGCTAATCTTTTAAAGAGTGATTTTCTTTCATCACCGCAAAGATTACATTTTTCTAGACAAAATCATTACATGTAATCAAACTGCAGGACGACAAGTGTGTGGCAGAAACAAAGCCTGTAAGCAGAAATAGTTGCCATGTTGTCGGTGAATATGATGGCCTATAATTTCCTGCATATCCCTTGTTCACTTTTGCATGACATTGATCTTCCATGCCCCTAACAATGTGTGTTTATCTTAGCAATAACACAAAGCAACACCAATTACATGCCTCATCGATTTTAGTGGATGGAGGGGAGCTGGTGGACAAAACATTCATTCCACCAATTTACTGGGGCGTTTTGTTCAGTAAGAAAATGAAAAGGAGCATCAACATAATGCTGCTGATTGGATTTATATAGGTTGAGCATGGTCAGGTTGAATAATGATAGTGAACTATGTTGTTTTATATTTTTTCGTTAGTTGCATGTCAAACGATATCTTTATTTTTTTCTTATTTTATTAAGAACAGCACATCTTGCTGTGAAGCACATGTTTGGGAAACGTAAGACACATCCTGATTCAATTTTATGTAGATTTTCCCTGTAGTTCTTGGATAAAATCTGATATTTCCAGCAACATGATTGGTCAGTTGGTCATCATTAACTTCATGCAGGCTCTTACACTGGTACATTTTCATCTATAAATTACCCCTTGGTCTGCTGCCTTCATATATCTCCTCTCACATGTCATGTTGTCAGTGCAATCACAACATGCACTCTCAGGACATCATTACCTGCAGCGTTCCCTCAGTGCAGACGGAACTTGGCAATAAGGCATTTTCTTAGTCCACTCCTGTTCCCTGGAACACCTTGCAAAAAAAAAAAGTTCTGAACCTGTCCACTTTGATCTCTTTATGGGATTTTAAACAACTGATGTGTTCAATAGAAAATGAAAGCAAACATGTTCTTGTTTTTAGTACCGGTACTTTAGTACCATTTTTTAGTATTTTATCTTGTTTTATAAAGCACCTTGATTCGATTTTGTTTTATAAAACTATCTAAAAAAAATTAGTCTGGTCCTCGACGTTCAAAAATCAAAACAAAGCAAAACAAAAAAGTAGAAATGTTTCGTCTTTCAACTGAAAGACTTCTTCAGTTTTTCGGTTGAAAGACGAAACATGTCAACAATTTTTTATGTAGTTATTTATTTATTTTTTGTGTAACCTCTATAACTGCATCCATATATCTCCTCTTTGTCTTTTTTCTGGATTTCTAACATCCTTCTACCCACTGTCTCTCCTCTGTCCAAACCATCTCAGTCTAGTCTCCCTAACTTTACCTTCCCTCCCCGTTGTTCAACCTGTGCTGTACCTCTGATGATCTCATTCCTAATCTTATCCATCCTTGTCGCTCCTAAGGAGAGCCTCAACATCTTCATTTCTGCCACTTCAAGTTCTTTCTCCTGTCTTTTTGTCAATACCACCAGGGTGCTCTCTAGTGGCTGGTTTTGGGGAGAAAAAAAAACAAATATTTGTAATAATTTAATAAGTCAGAATATTAAAAGAAATGTTGCTTTGGTCACTTTTTCTTTTTAATTCTTACATCAGGTTTTAGCTCTAAATCTGTCAAATTGACTGGGTTGAAGATTTTATTATTATTATTATTATTATTATTATTATTATTATTATTATTATTATTATTATTATTATTATTATTATTATTATTATTATTATTATATTATTATTATCATTAATATTAATATTATTTTACCAAGTTCAATTAGCTGTGGTAGCCATCTTAAACTGGTGTGACCTCAAAAAGTTAATCATTTAGATATGTATGTCTAATAATTACTTCATGAATGCTTTATAGGAGTTCATGAGAGATGTAGCTAACAGTCAAACAAGATTGATGCCAAAGTGTAAAGTAAAACATACAACATGTGAATTATGGTTGATACTCAGCAGGTACCACAGCAAATTTCTGCTTAATGGCTCTAAAATTGATTGAGTTGTAGATAGGCCTGTCAAGACAACAAATTTTGCTGGACGATTAATTGTCTCAGAAATTATTGCAATAAAGTATAATATTGTTTGAAATTTGACAATAATTAGTAATTATTGTCAAATTTAAGAGGACATGTTGATTTTTTTGTGTGTAGTACCGTTTTTGATCACACGATGGCAGTATAAGACTGTTTGAACTGAAGGATGGATAGTGAGGAAGCGAGCAGTGTATCTTTTTAAGAAAAAATGGGAGGGAGACCCCATGACATGGGCTGTCTCTCCTTCCTTTGTTTTGCTTTTCAATATGGCAGATGCTCTGTGTGGTTTGAGCTCTTTAGCATAGCATATTCAAACAAAGCTTTTAATAAAAAATCAGTAAACAAGTTCTCAGCTAGTATCACTCAGCCCTCTGTGAATAGCAAACAACCATCAGGGTGCTAACGATCCATCGTTAGGCTGATGGTCCTCCTTGATCATGTGAGCAGCTGGTTTCGGCTGTCATCAGCCAACTGGTTGATCCACTGTGAGAGGGTGCTATTTATAAGACTGAGCTGAATACAGCATCAGACTGAGGAAGTCTTTCGGACGAAAGACGAAACGTTTCTACAATTTTTTTTGCTTTGTTTTGTTTTGTTTTTTGAATGTCCAGAGGACCAGACTTAGCTTTTTTAGATTTTTCTACCTGGATTATTGAGCATGCATCAGGGTAAGTTCTCAGCTTATTTTTGCAGAGGAAAAACAACTTTTTACACGAAGGTGGGTTTTAAACCGTGAGATTTAGATTTTGGACAAGATGGGGGTGTCTTCCAGAGGTCAAGGTCGGTCTGTTAGCTTAGCTTGTAACTTAGCTTTTCAGCTTAGCTGCTTTTAACGATCAACATTTTTCAATTTTGGACAGTTAAAATGGATTTTAAAGAGAAGGTAAAGGGAGGGGTCAGTGAAGAGCACCGGAGTTGAGCTTTTTGTCATCCAGTGTCTTCAGTAGAAAGAGAGAGAGACACGAAGAAACAATAAAGCGGACAAATGAAAATAAGGTTGATAATTTTCATTTATCAAGCGATTAATTGATTTATTGTTTATTGCTACAGGCCTAGTTGTAGATATTACTTTGTCTAATTACTGTCTGAGAGGTCCATAAAAATAGTCCACCTGTTCATAGACATTACCATTAAAATACAAATGAGCACACACATGCAGAGGCATGCAAAAGATATCATCATTTTTGTCTTTGGTGGCTGACATTATAGAAAAAACATTGAGGTTAGTCAAAGTTAAAAAATGATCAATCTCACTCCAATGTCAACAAGCTATGTGGTGTTAAGAACACACCAAACTCCTATTTCCATTCATCAGGAAATGTTTAGCAAATTACTTTATTTTTATTATAACTGTCAAGGATCTGGCTAATGAAACATTTTCAAATTGAAACAGGACAGGTTGAGTCAATGAGGGAAAAAAAGGCATTTCTCAAAGAGGGTTTTTAGTTTGTGTTTGCTTCGTAAGCAGAGTATCACCTTGTCCTGTATAATAGGTTGTGAGTAATGTGATTGGACAAGCGTGGAGAAGGAGACAGAAGCATGGAGAGGTTCTCCTCAGCTCGAGGTAATTAATATCTGCTCCAGCGTTGGCTCCTTCTGTGATGGCAGACTGATGGATGCCTCTATTACATCAGCAGTGTGCCTGACACTTGGAACATGATTAAAGGCGTGTTTTATGTTTAATACTAAAATGGGAGAAAGGGGTGTGTTAGGAAGGGGAACACAATATTTCAGGTTCACTTCTTTTTAATAAAAAGAGAAAAAAAAAACATATTGGCATGCAGGGTGTGGTGCATGTTTCATACACTTGACTTAGTATAAGACCAAACATTTGCCTTAAGATTGTATCTATATTTTTAATTTATCTAATTTAAATTTAAAGTTGTATTTTTTGATAACTTTATTTCATCTTTAAGCAAAAAAATAATATTTCCAAAATATTGTAATTTCTTAAGCTAATTACAATTACTAATAGTTAAATTTTATGTGAGCCAAACCATTCTGTTTATTCATTTATTATATAAAAGACTGATAAAAGATGGTCTAAATACTGAAACATTACAAAAATACACATTGCTTTTTAACAAAAATGTATACATATACAGTATATTAGTGTATGCTTATAATTAAGCGTGCCAACGCATAAACAATGATCCACCCTATTTACCCAAATTTCTTCCCTTTCCAACATGAGTTTCTATTCATAACTCCCTCCACTGCTTTGGAAAACTCAAATTGGTATGTACCTCAAAACATGAAGCTTGTTGAAGAATAATGAGCTACAAAAGACTTCAGTAGAAGTGCATTGTATGACATGAACAAAGTTGGCAAAAGCAGAAAACTTCCTCTCAGACAGAATAGTAAATAATTAAATATTGGTGAAATGAGTGAGAAATCCCAGCCCTCTTTGGAACTCTGTAGCTCAGAGAAACGTCCAAGTAAAACCAACATTTAAAGTTTAAACACGTCACAGATTGTTGGACTCTATGTGGCTGAACTGGCACTTTGAAATATTTTACAGTTTTTACACAATCACAGTGTAGGTTTAGATAATTTTGAAAATTTACAACATAATATTTAATTTTATTGTGATGATGTCATGTGGTCAAAATAAGAAACATTTAAAGTTTCCAAACAAACTCTTTTTTTTTGCTTTCTTCTCTCCAGTGCATCTGTCTCTGCTTACAATGCAGATTGTTAAAATCTAAATCATCAGTGACTTCCATTGCAGCTCTGCGTATTCATTCATTCAACCTTTATTTAGTTAGGTTAGTCCCATTGAGCCTCGAGGACTCGTTTACAAGGATATAATTTATTATTATTATCATAATTATCATATTAATAATAATACTATTATTATTATTATTATTATTACATTATTATTATTATTATTATTATCCATCCATCCATCCATCCATCCAGTCATCCATCCATCGATCCATTATCTTTACCCGCTTCTTCCATTTTTGGGTCACGGGGGTCGCCGGTGCCCACGTCCAGCAATCACTGTGCGAGAGACGGGGTACACCCTGGACAGGTCACAAGTCCATCACAGGGCCAAATAGAGACAAACAACCATTCACTCTCTGACTCACACCTAGGGAAAATTTAGAGTTACCAATCAGTCTAACATGCATGTTTTTGATCTGTGGGAGGAAACCAGAGTACCCGGAGGAAACCCACGCACACACGGAGAGAACATGCAAACTCAGCCCAGAAAGGCCCCCGGACCAGGATTTGAACCAGGGACCTGCTCGCTGAGAGGCAGCAGATCTACCAGTTGCGTCGTTGTGCTGCTATTATCATTATTATTATCATTGTTATTGTTATCATTGTTGTCATTATTGTTATGATTATCATTATTACCGGTATCATTGTTATCATTATTATGATTATCATTATTTTTGTTATGTTTATCATTATTATCGTTATCATTGTTATCATTATTGTTATGATTATCATTATTATCGTTATCATTGTTATCATTATTGTTATGATTATCATTATTATTGTTGTTATGATTATCATTCAAAGTCAAAGTCAACTTTATTGTCAAAACTGCAATATATACAGGACATACACAGGATTGAAATTGCATTTCTCTCAGTCCCTCGGTGCAACAGTAACCATTTAAACACTAAAACACTAAAAACATTTAACAAACATAAGCATAAAATGAAATAATAAAAGTGTAATACTGTCCTAAGTTTTTGCATAGTAGTTTTTGCATAGTAGTATAAAAGTATGAAAAGTTACACCAACACTAAAACACTAAACATTTAATAATAAATATAATTAATATAAAAGTATAAAGTATATCTATAAAATAAAATGAAGGTTCTGGCATTGACATTTGTAAAAGAGTGACAAAGCAGCATATGAGGTTAATGTACACAGTATATGTATGAGGTAGTTGATATTGGTATAGAGGTAAAGTGGCATATGCAATAAGGCTAGTAAAAAGAATATATACTGTATATCAGCAGTAGTGTAGATATAAAAAGTAGTGTAAATGTAAACAGTAGTAATAAATGTAAACAGTGAATGTAAACAGTAGTATGACTATAGGCAGTAATGTAATACAAACATTAGTGCAAATATGAGAAGTAGTGCAAACTGAATGAGCACATGACCGTGAGTTGAGTGAATAACCCGTTTTGATGACACAGAGTCCAGTGTTAAAAACTTTGTGTTGTGTGGTAATGTGTGAAAGTTTTTTGTGTTAAGGCAGTACAAGTGGGAGGGAGGGCAGAGCAGGCAGAGAGTTTAGCATCCTGACTGCCTGATGAACAGAGCTGTCACTTAGTCTGCTGGTTCGAGCCTGGAGACTCCTCAGTCTCCTCCCTGATGGCAGCAGTCTGAAGCAGCTGTGTAGTGGGTGTGTGGGATCACCTGCCATGCAGAGGGCTTTCCGAGTGAGGCGGTTGCTGTGTAAGTCCTGTAGTGAGGGGAAGGAGGTGCCGACGATCTTCTCAGCTGCTCTCACGATGCGCTGGAGGCTCTTGCGGCAGGATGCAGTACATGCACCAAACCACACAGTGATGCAGCTTGTCAGGACACTTTCTATGGCACCCCTGTAGAAGGTGCACATGATGGGGGTTGGAGCTCCAGCCCTTTTCAGCTTGCGGAGAAAGTAGAGGCGCTGGTGAGCCTTCTTGGCCAGTGATGCAGTGTTCCTGCTCCAGGACAGGTCCTTTGAGACGTGCACTCCCAGGAACTTGGTGCTGTCTACTCTCTCCACTGTGGTGCTGTTGATGGTCAGAGGGGCATGTTGTGCATCCCTCTTCCTGAAGTCCACAACAATCTCCTTTGTCTTCTCCACATTCAGAGTAAGGCTGCACGATTAATCGCATTTGCGATTATCTCGCGATATGTTAAAACGCGATTCACTAATCGCACGGGCTGCGATTTGACTGGTCACGTGACTTGGGAGTGAGCCGCTCTGGCCGCGCGCAGCGGAGCAAAACTGAGAGAGCAGGGAGGAGGAGACCGTGCGCTCCAACACAGTTGCTTAAGGCTCGACACAAGTCATAAAAGTTATAAATTCAGGTAAGTTAGCTCATTTAAACGTGTATCTGATCTTAGAGGCTGAAACACAAGACAGCGGAAGATAAACAGAGCACGAGCTGGTCATGTGATCAGGACTGTTGTTGACGGTGCCCTGTTAGCAGCTAGCTCTGCAAGCTAAAGTTCTTCGTGAAAAAGCTCATTAATTATCTGATTTAAAAAAAAAACAGTTGTGTCGTTAGTGATATGAATTAATACAGAACCAGTAAAACACACGTTTTGCGCAAGCTGTTTTTTTTTAACTAGTGGTGTTGTTGTTAGCTTAGCTTTAGCATAGCTATTTAGATGAGGTGATGCATTTTCTCATTACGTGTATTACCAAACCTGGTCGTGATGTCACGACTATTATATTATCCTTATTGTCCGTTTTAAATAAAAATGTTAATTATTATGTTCAGTAATGTGAAGCTATTTAGTTATCACGTTTTGCATTCTCTTAACATTGATAAACTGGGAAAAGCTAAAACCTCTACATTGTTTTTAACTAACAAGATTTTTCAGGTCCTCAATTTTTGCACAAGTGAGAGTGGAGGATGTGAATGTGTGTATTTATTTTTTATTTTGTATTACAGGACATGTACTAAAGGATGGCAGTGTCTCTCCCACAGTTGGAAGAAGGCAGCAATGACTGAAGAGGGATCTCAAACTTTCTGGACACAGCCTCATCACTGAATGTCCAACAAGATGGGGATCCAAAGGATTGCCAGGGTGCTAGAGCAGCTTAAAACCATTTCAGGTGCTGTCAGGTGACTGTTATGCACACTCCCTTATCCTAACCTGGCAACCTGAGGTGTTGGAGTCTGTTCACAAGGCTCTGCATCCTGCTGTTACTGACTGACTACATGTTTACATTATTGTTCCAAGAGTTGTTCTTTTTTTTTTTTACATCTAAAAGATTTAATAAGAACAGATACTAGTTTATTTAGTGTTCACTGAGTTTGAATTCCCAGAACGAGTTGGTTAAAGCAGATTCTCTGTTTTTTGCACTTTATTTTAGATGTTACTGGCTGGAAAGCAGTAAGTTTAAAAAAAAATTATATCTAATTTTTTACATTTATTTATTAACTGTCATGTGAAGTTCAGACAGTAGTTAGGAAATTCACTTAACATGTTTACTATTATGTTTATGAAACAAGAAAAAATAGAAATGGTGAAAAGAAAAGGCATAGATTTGTTTGCTTTATTGTAATCTCTGCTTTAAATAAATCTGACATTGTTTATTATAAAACAGATTAATTTATTGCTTCTGTTTGTTGAAAAATACTTGAGAAGGTATTTAAAAAAATAATCGCATTTTAAATCGCAATCGCAATTAATAGAAAAATAATCGCAATTAGATTATTTTCCAAAATCGTTCAGCCCTAATTGAGAGTGAGATTGTTGTGTCCGCACCACAAGGCCAGGCGGCTCACCTCGTTCCTGTAGTCCGTCTCATCGTTGTTGCTGATGAGACCTACCACTGTTGTGTCGTCCGCAAACTTGATGAAGTGGTTGGAGCTGTACGATGGTGTGCAGTCGTGTGTTAGCAGGGTGAATAGAAGGGGGCTCAGCACACATCCTTGTGGGGCCCCTGTGTTCAATGTGATGGTGCTAGATGTGTTACTCCCGATCCGTACTGTCTGTGGTCTCCCGGTCAGGAAGTCTAGCAGCCAGTTACACATTGAGGTGTTCAGCCCCAGACTGTCCAGTTTATGGATGAGCTGTTGGGGGATGATGGTGTTGAATGCCGAGCTGAAGTCGATGAACAGCATTCTAACATAAGAGTCCTTCGTGTCCAGATGTGTGAGAGCTGT
>JBBPBX010005543.1:27896-62589 GCA_038048925.1 Garcialebias charrua | reverse complement strand
GGGGAAGAAGGCGGAGCCTGCGCGGTCGGGCTTGGGAAGGGGGCGGAGCCTGCGCGGTCGGGTTTGGGGGAAGGAGGCGGAGCCTGCACGGAGGTGACGCTCCTTTTCTCTCTGTTTCTTTTTTCTTTTTTGTTCAAAGACAGAAACCAGCTGCGTTTGTTGGGGGGGCTCAGAGAGGAGAAACAAGGAGAAGTGTCCTCCGGAGAAGAAAAGCCACCGAGCTGGAACTATCTGAGAAGCTTTTGTTTGTTTTCTGAGAGGTAAGATGGACCGAATCTACCTGTTCCGACTGGCTTTTACAGTCCCTAAACGTCTCCTAATATAGAGTTTTATTGAAAGGTGTTTCTTCCCTTCACTTGTTCCGTTTAAATTATATATTTTCCGTGAAATATGTCGTTTTTGTTAAAATTTTTTCGCTGTTTGTGCGTGTAAAATAAAGAATCCGCTCATTTCCGCATCAAAAAACTGCTGCGGAGTTTATTTCGATCACGACCTCACATTACTGTATCTCGTTATCTCAAACGATGTTTTGTTTGTTTTGTTGTTGTTTGTTTTTTCTGAAAAAATGGTCAGAAATCTGTTTCTGCGTCCTTGTTCTGCAAAACTCTTGCCTTGTTGCGCTTTTATTGTCTAAAAGTGGCAGGTGAAGAAAAGTAGGTCATTAAATTGTAGAGATTATTTAACCAAACGGGAAAAGGGGTGTTACCTGGCAGAAGACAGGTTTTATGTTCTGTTAAAGTTATTTTTCAGCAGGTACTTCTGTATAAATAAAAATGCTCGTTTGAGGTTTTCAAAGTAAGAGTCTCATGAAAAGAAGCTCCAAACAGGCTTGGAATACAAATGACTTACATTACTTCACAAAAGAATAAATTTACTGTGTGGTTAGAGAAAAAAAAAAACTCATTAATATGCAGATCGTGGGTTTGTAGAGGAGCAGGTTGTAACTTTCTCTACTTCCTCCAATTCTAACCATCAGAAGCTTTTACAATATGTCACTGTTCCTGATTTCATTATAGCTAATTATCATCCGCTGCCAAAAGCAGGCTACGTTTTCTCCATGTCTGTGTGTCTGTCAGCAAAATATCTCCTGAACTGGTAGGAAATAATCATGGGTTGTACATCGCCAACTGATTACCATTCAAAGTCGACCTGATCCAACATGGACAGCCAACTTGACTTTAGAGAGCACAACAGTTGGCTGTAATTCACCGTTTTAATTGCGCTAAAATTAGGCGTGGTTGTAGCTGCGAGTCTTTCTCTTTCACAATGTACATGAAGTGCTACTTATTACACAACATCTCTGCAACAAACGTTGGGATCAACAGAGTACGGTAATATTAATTTGAGAAAGTAATCGCTGGATGTACATCTGCAACTACTTGTGGAGTGGTCGCCACAGCTAAGCGATGTCAGCAGCAAATAAAATGGCTGTATTTAAGTTAAAATATGACGTGGTAGTAGCTGAGAGTCACACACACACTGAGCGTGACATCTCACAATATCGCGTATCGACTCAGAACAATGGCCCTCATTCACGAAAATGTTCGTATTTTTATCCTAAATTTCTCCTACTTTTGTTCGTACGAAGCGTTTGTACGAACATGCCACGTCAGATTCAACAAAGTCTTCTATCCTCAGGAAAAGTGTGTAAATGGGAGCGTAAATATGATGAATCCCACCTGTTCCAACCACCTGCGCGTGCACGCGGAGAGGTCATTTACATAATTCCCACCCCTCAAAACACCATATAAGGCTACGTTTCCTGCCTCGGAGGCAAAACGTGTTCGTGCATAAAATGACAGCGAAAAGTAAAAAAGAAGAACTCTACCGGTGCGGAGATTGAAGTTCTGCTCTCCTTGATCGAGAAAAGTAAATCTGTCCTTATTAGCAGCGTCACTCATGGGAGTAAATGACCAACTAATGCCAAAGAATGTTTGTTTATAATAAATGTGGACCTTAAAATATACACGTGTACTGGTGGCTAACTGGTTAAAACATTGCACTGTTATCGAGATTTCGTGGGTTCGATTCCCACAAGGTATGCCTATTTTTTTTCCTTCCTTCTTTAGATTATTTATTCATTCCAGATTAAAAAGACTTTATGCTTCATTTCTTGTTGTATTGTAAATAGTTTTCTTGTGTTTTTTAAATCTGGAATGAATTAAAAGGAGAAGAAAAAAAAACGTCCCATGTGGGACTCGAACCCATAAAGTTCTGCACTGCGACGCAACGCTTTACTGATTGAGCTATTTGACAGCTATGACTGCGACAGGAGGAGGTCAACCTAAAGTCTGCGTTACCGAAGTCTGCGTTACCGAGACAAATTAAACTTAAATTAATTCATAATTTAAGTTGGTTTTAGTTTGAGATCTTCATATTAATATTGTAGTGTTAGAAAACGGCATTGATAACAAATTGATTTTAATTTAAATACTTTAATCCGTTAGTCATTATTACATTTAAAAATATAATTCGACTTCAAACAGAACCTATTGTCAAGACCAATTGTGGTGCGTGACTTTTTTAAACTCTAAATATTTTCTAAATAACGAAATATGAAGTTATTAGTGGAGAAATTCCGTCTGGATGACAGCAGACTGACGCTCCTAAAATATACGACAGGTCCGGACCACTCGTAAATTTTGTTCGTATCTGAAAAAAATCGTAGGATACGAAAACATTGTTGAATGCCGCAAATGATCCTAAATCACTCGTACGCACAGTTTAAGAACAAATCTGTGCGTACGAACGGTTCGTGAATGAGGGCCAATATGTTGGCGGGTGATATGCATTCCTTCAAGGACTGGTAGGTCTTTAATTGAGGTGCTTTCAGGTCTTTGAAATGATCAGACTCTTCTGCATCAAACCAGCGGTTCTTGAACCAGATGTTGATCTTGAGTTTGGCTCATCTTGCTGTTGTAACCGTTCGTTTGTAAAGAGATTGTCTTTAATTTTCCTTCATGCTGATTTTACTTTATGTCCTGTCCATCCCAGCAGGGGTGTGTAGTGGCTAGGGAATCAGACTTGGGATCCGAAGGACCCAGGTTCGAACCCCGGCCACAGCACACCTTGGGGTGTCTATGAGTGCACATCTATTTTCCCCAGCTCCCCGGGCGCTGACCACGGCTGCTCACTGCACCACCTGGTGGTGGTTGGGTTAAATGCAGAGGCCAATTTCGTCTGTCAAGTATGGGAAACATACACAGATGACAAAAATGTGACATTTATTTATTATTTTATTTTTATTATCTAGGAGGTTACAAACTCAGGACCTGACAGGAAGAACAAGTGGTATGCTGATGTCCCCCTGAGGGATTTGAATAGTGAATGTTTGTAGGTTTCAAGATGAAAACCTTAATGTTTTTGGTGCGAGACATTCAAGTGGGTAGGAGGTACACAGTGTATAAAAATAGAAGTTAGATTTGTTATTAATTTTTCATCCTGTTGAGTGACAGAAGCAATTTTATCCATGACCAGTGGTGGAGCCAAGGGGTGGCCAGTGGAGGCCTTGGCCACATGGATTAATCTTTAGCCACCCCGATCATTTGAGGAGACTATACATTTAAGCAATGCAGATACTAGAAAGCATATTTGGTTATTTTTCAAGTTGTCCAACTTGCAAGATGGATGAACATGTATGATGGCAGCCATCTTGGATTTTGATGTGGCAACGCAAATTTTAAAAGGAAACTTTCTTGCACATAGATTTAGCCGCATGCCTAAATGGAACTCGGTACTTCGCTTACTTTTCAAGTCGTCATGCTTGCAACACGGATGGAGGGAGGTTATTTCTGCAACAGGGTACAACAACCAGTTTTTGTTGGAGCTGAGGGACAAAAATTATGGATAAAGTCATTCAGATATACTTGTGTAATGTTTTCCACTGTCAGTTTCATTATTGATTAACAGTATATTTATTAGTACAGTAGATAGTAGGCCTGTGTGTTGGCAAACTCCTAAAAAGTAACCATTGTGTGTACAGTATAACAGAATAATTTTGATTTGATTCAAGCTGGCTACCACAGCTTTACATATATTGAGTAAAAAAACTTGATGGGATAGTAGCTGAGTCATTCACAACACGTACTCTAAGCACTATGATCATGCAATTTTTTTTCCCAAACTTATAACTCCCATCTTTTCTCAACACAAGATGTTAAACAGAGCATTCCTTCCTTGTGTTCTTGTATCGAGTGGCTCAGAAACCATCAGAAAGGCCCCTCCAGGCTGGCGCCAAAGACCCAGAGGTGTCCAGCTGTGTTCCTGACGAATGTGGCTGTTGGATGTGTAGCGGCTTGAGTCGGACCTGATGCTTTCTGCCAATCTGGCTGGCAGACAGCGGCGTGTTGGGAAAGCTGCTCCCGTCTGCCCTCGGGGAGTGGGGTGAACGGGTGGGTGGATGGCCATGAGAGTTACTTACTGTAGATTTCGCAGCGACAGTCATGGTGGCACATACAGTAATCCCTGCCCCCCTCCACCTAATTCCCTGATAGTGTCCTACATTAAGAGGCCTGGAGATCCTTTAGTGTGTAAATGGGTACACGTTTTAAAGGAGATTACTGGATGACACGTATCTTGACCTCTTGGTTGATGATTTTACCCCTTGGATTTGATTTCTCGCCTTGTTTCTGTTTTCGTCCTCCGATGCCCGGCAAATAATTTTCCAGGGACTCTGTTTCATTCGCTGATCGCTTTGTGGTTGAATGTTAGGATTTCTTTGATCGTCAATGTTCCTGTGGAGAAGGAAGCACCAACAAAACATATTTTTTATCGACTCGAGACAAAGTCTGTGTGGTAAAGTGATAGTTCAGATCCGTTTTTGTGAGTTTCTGTGGAAAGTTTTTGAATAATTAATATCTTGGCTGTTGTAGATGGCTCTGTTTAATTCTGCTTGCTTGTCAAGCCAGTTGAAGCAGAGCCAAGGTGATGACTGTTGTCTAGAAACAACTCTAGGCTCAAATTTCTAAACAAATCGTGCAATGTCTGTTTTATAAACTTTTATGTTCCGGTTGTGGTTATTTGAAAGCATAGATGGCAGCAGTAGCGCTTCCTGTCTTGAGTGGGCCACTTCCAACAGGAATACTGTGCAGTTTCTGCTGGAATAATCGTGTAAAAGATTATAATGAATGAACTATTTTTTAAATTTTGAGATCTGAGTTTCAAGATGGTAGCAATCCATTTTAAACTAGCGGTAGCCATTAGCTTGTCAATCTGGTCAGAATTAAGCTTCTTTCTTCACTTAAGTAGGAATAGGGATTTATTTTGTTATTAGTTATTATCATCCCCATAGGTAGTGGTCAGACTGTACCTCCTAGTAGGTTTAAAGGTACATTGTTAGCATTGGTAGCAATGATAATGGGCTCTGTTTTTAGCTACGTGTTTAGGTTTAGAGTAAAGGGTCTGGCGTTAGGTTTAGGATCTTGGTTAGGTTTAGGCACAAGGGTAAGGGGGTTAAAGGAGCTGTATGTAACTTTTCTAACAATATATTTTTAACATATTTCTTCACTCTGTCACTACCTCCTGACATACTGATTTTAGACAAGTAATCTCTGAAAAAAACTATTGTCCCCTTGCTTCTCTAAAAGCATTTCTAAAAAGCCACAGTGACCCACCGTTAACCAGCCAATAAAAACAGATTTTGTAACCAGCCAATAAAAACAGAGCTTGAATTTGAATCAGCCAATAAAAACAGAGCTTGAATTTGAATTTCAGCAGAGCTAGGGCAAGAGCAAGCCTATATGGCTGAGGGACCAGAAACNAAGTCTGTGTGGTAAAGTGATAGTTCAGATCCGTTTTTGTGAGTTTCTGTGGAAAGTTTTTGAATAATTAATATCTTGGCTGTTGTAGATGGCTCTGTTTAATTCTGCTTGCTTGTCAAGCCAGTTGAAGCAGAGCCAAGGTGATGACTGTTGTCTAGAAACAACTCTAGGCTCAAATTTCTAAACAAATCGTGCAATGTCTGTTTTATAAACTTTTATGTTCCGGTTGTGGTTATTTGAAAGCATAGATGGCAGCAGTAGCGCTTCCTGTCTTGAGTGGGCCACTTCCAACAGGAATACTGTGCAGTTTCTGCTGGAATAATCGTGTAAAAGATTATAATGAATGAACTATTTTTTAAATTTTGAGATCTGAGTTTCAAGATGGTAGCAATCCATTTTAAACTAGCGGTAGCCATTAGCTTGTCAATCTGGTCAGAATTAAGCTTCTTTCTTCACTTAAGTAGGAATAGGGATTTATTTTGTTATTAGTTATTATCATCCCCATAGGTAGCGGTCAGACTGTATCTCCTAGTAGGTTTAAAGGTACATTGTTAGCATTGGTAGCAATGATAATGGGCTCTGTTTTTAGCTACGTGTTTAGGTTTAGAGTAAAGGGTCTGGCGTTAGGTTTAGGATCTTGGTTAGGTTTAGGCACAAGGGTAAGGGGGTTAAAGGAGCTGTATGTAACTTTTCTAACAATATATTTTTAACATATTTCTTCACTCTGTCACTACCTCCTGACATACTGATTTTAGACAAGTAATCTCTGAAAAAAACTATTGTCCCCTTGCTTCTCTAAAAGCATTTCTAAAAAGCCACAGTGACACGTCGTTAACCAGCCAATAAAAACAGAGCTTGAATTTGAATCAGCCAATAAAAACAGAGGTTGAATTTGAATTTCAGCAGAGCAAGGGTAACAGAGCCATATATGGCTCTGAGGGGGAGGGACCAGAAACGTGTCTCTGTTCAAAATTTTCCTAAGTTCCAGCGTGTTCCAGAAATTACATACTGAACCTTTAAGCTTAAGGTTGGTCCTCTGGGTCAGGTGTAAGGTTAGGTTTAGGAAAAGGGTTATGTAAGCTGAAAAAAAACAACATAAAAAGACACTTCCTGGTTTACCCCGGCGAGACGCTGCCTATTATCAGCGATAATAACGTACCTACTAGGAGGTAGGTGGGACAGTTTCACCGCTACATATGGGGATGATAATAACGATAATAACGTACCTACTAGGAGGTAGGTGGGACAGTTTCACCGCTACATATGGGGATAACAACTAATAACGACCATTTAATGGACTGATGACATCCGGAGCCGCTGCCAGGACCTGGTATTGGCAAGCTAAGTAGCTTCAAAAGAACTGTCTACNAGCTCTCGAGGTCACTGCAAGAGTTCTGATAAAGATGGAATAATCAGCCAGCTCCCTCCAATGAGATCCGTAAACATTCTAGAGCAGGGGTCACCTACATGGTGCCCGCGGGCACCCGGGTGCTCCCAAGGACCATTTGAGGTGCCCCCAGACCTGTTATAAAAATAGCACAACTCACTACTAAGCTGAATTTAAAATTTCATTTTATTCAGTTGTTATTCTTTTTTTGTATTTGTATTAATTTGTGTATTTTAAAATGTCTATCTTAAAAATATGTTCTTAAAAATATGTTTATTATACATAATTTACGCTTTATTTCCGAAAAGTTTATCAAACTGGTGCCCTTTGTATAACTCCGTACCCACGAAGTAGCTCTCAGTTTCGAAAAGGTTGGTGACCCCTGTTCTAGAGGTATGACGGGGAATGGCCAAGAAATTTAGTATGTGTAAAACATTTTTAAAAAGTTTTAAGTTAATTCATGAGCATGCATCAGGATGTTAATTCAGCAATATTTTTTTCTGTATCAGATCGGTATCGTATCAGTATCGGAAGTGAAAAAAAGTGTATTGTGCATCCCTATTTAATATAAAAATATGACAAATCAAATGGCGTGCACAACTTCTTATTTTGTGTAGTCAACTAATATCTAGTTAACTAATCATTAACTTCACGTAGACTCACTGGTACGTTTTCATCTTTAAATCCCTTCTTGGTCTGCTGCCTTCATACATCTCCTCCTACATGTCTCTGCGTGAGTGCAGCTACAGCGTGCACTCTCAGGACATGATTACCTGCAGTGCTCCGTCAGTGAGAACTGAACGAGGCAGAAGGGCCTTCTCCTACTCCGCTCCCATTTCCTGGAATATCTTACAAAACGATCTGAACCTCTCAACCTTGACCTCTAAGTGGCTTCAAACAGCCGTTAACTTTATCGCAAAAACCAATGCAGACATGTTCCTGTTTTTAGTTTTCTACATCGCTTACAATGTAATTTTTTTTGTTTGTTTTGTTTTTAATATAATTTTCTTCCATTTGTTTTTCCCAACTCTATATGCTTTTTTTGACGACTGTCTACCATTGTCATGATTCTTTGGTCTCTTGTAAGAGTTCTCGCAGCTCAACGAGACTAACCTGTAGAAATAAAGGTTGAATGGAAAAAGAAATTATTTGAAAAAGACCCCCCCGCCCCTCTAAACACACTGAAGCTGTGCATTAACTCACCACCAACAGATGCAGTTGGCTCTGGGCTTGTAATGGTCACTGTGGTGTTGACCGGCCCAGTTTTATTTTCCAGCTGATCCTGAGAGTCAGGCGGTGACTCAGGCTGGGGGCAGTCAGCTGCAGAGCTCTCAGAAGCGCTGCTGCCAGTTTTGTCACTCTGGCTGGCATCTGGAAAATGCTTTCTCTTGGAATGGGTGTGTAAAGAGTCCAGGATCATGGCAGTGATGTGTCCCCCACCCCTCTCAGTGGACAATGTGAGGGACAGCACATTAGCAGAGCCATCAAAGGACTGAGCAGTGGCTAGGACGCAGTTTGCCAGCTCAGCCAGAAACACCTGCTGCACCTCTTCAGGCCAAACTGCAGGAAAGTGTTCTTTTTCTGTTGATGTACATGTAAATATGAGGTAATGTGATGTGTTAAAAAAAATGAAATGATGCAGTTCAAACAGAACACCTCTTACGGTGAGGGTCGGTAATACTTAAAAGCACTTTTATCTTACCGCTGAGGGTGCAGCGAACTACTGGAAAAGGAAGCTGCAACAGGTGGGCTGGGATGGGCAGGACTCGAGAGAATGGTACCATCTCACTGTTGCCGTAGTCTGCATAGAGGACGCTCATCTCAGTCTCACCAACTTCCAGGACGACTGCTCTATACCAGGTATGATCAGCTGGAGACAAAAATAGTTGAAGGTGTACATTAGGGTTAAGTCCTAAGCCTGGGCTCTTGCAGCAAATCTACCTCATGTCTGTACTCTTCACTTCAGTAAGAAACAAATGCCACAAAATCAAACAAAATATTTCAACTTACAGCCTTTGTCACCCCCAAAGAGGTGTCTACTCAGTTTTTAACATCATCTTTTATAACATCCAGCTCAGAAATCACCATTAACATAGAGCTTGTGGTTAGCTGGCTGTGGAATGTTCTCCAGACTCGTCTCCTACCTGAACGCTGTGTTTAAAGAAGCTTTAGCGGGCACTACGCACGGACACAGACGCTCACTGTGTAATTACAGCTGCTCACAGACGTGAAATTACCAGCTTAGGTGTGCAGGGGCAGCAACTGCAGGTGGGTCTTAGGAACAGAGAGCACATTTCTAAACTTGATGGGGAAAAATATGTACTGAAAGTTGTTGCACAGGTCTGAGGTTAATGGCTCAGCAGTGGATCAGCTTGTCTGCTTTCCAGTTGCTGACCTGTAAACATGAAGCTGCTGGGAAAAAAAAAACTCTCTTTTATAAATAATTTATTCTGCTGCCTTTATTCAAGCTTCTCCTTATGAAAACTAATCCACCTGCCAAAGCTCTGCAACGTCTTTATAATAATAACTTTTTTATTGTTGGCTCTTATATTTGAATCACTTTGAAGTTTACTATTTATCTAATGTTTCTTTCATTTTTACTATTGTCTGCTGAAACTTAATTTCAGTCACTTCTTATAATATTGACAACACTGAGGATATTTTAAACAAACACAACAGGAAAATAATGTTTTATTATGAACAGCACTTATGATGTATTACCGTATTTGTCAGCTTATAAATCACCGTTTTTTGCATAATTTACAAGTCTTGTGACTTATATGCTGAAGCGACTTACTTAGGATTTTCCCTCCATATTTATAAACCAATTTTTGGCTGAGATCTGATGGTTTTTATTCATTCTGACAGATAAAATATTGAACACTACCATTTTCAGCCACTAGACGGCACTCGAGTAGTATGGCATTCTATTGCGTCATGTCATAGGGAAAAGTGGCTATTAATGACACAAATGGCTTGCCATAGACGCCCACCTTCATGCCTGGAGCATCCGTCAAATCAGCTTCATTTCACTTCCCTGGCAAAATACATCTGATTTGACCATTAAAGTGCATTTATTAAGGAAAAGTTCAACTTTTCTATAAAGTCGAGAAAACAAATAATTATTTTTAGGCGGTTATTTTGTGAAGTTCTTGTTAGTCCTCCAGTGCACACTCCCGTGGCCACCATTTGGCAGCCAATCGATTTTTGGAACAACACTGCCCCACATTTCTGGGTGGGCAACGGTGACACATAATAGAAGTGACTTGTACGGCGAAGCGACATGCAGTATTTATGTTTTGTTCCACATTATAAGACATATTTGGACTGATGTGACATACGGCAGTGCGACGTGTACGGCAGAAAATACGGTAGTATTTAGTTTTTCTTACCAGAGAACTGAGCACAACAGGCAGCACCAGGAGCAGGTTTGACATTTACAGCGGCAGATAAATTGTTCCATTTGTTGCTGCAGAAGGCAGCCAGCTCCATCATCACCTCCTGAAGCTTCTGCTCGTCCACTTCACGTGCACACACACACAAAAATGTTCAATGAAAATGAAGTTCTGAAACGTTTTAAAGCCGTGGTCCGACAGAGCAGCGAGTCAGTGTTCTCACCCTGAGTAGGGCGGAACAGGTAGAAGAGTGAAGGACTAATGGCTGCTGCGATGAAAGGCTGAAAGGTCTCGTTGAGTGGCAGCTCCACTGTTTTCCAATCCACTGGAAAAGAAGCAACTGAAAAGCAAGAATATAATTAAAACAAGTGTGCACTTATTTTTTTTACAGGGCTCGACAATCTAGTTCACCTTCTGATGCCTGTTCTTCTCTCGTTCTCTCTTTAGAAGTGGCTTCAGTCTGAACACAGGCTTGAACTCCGTCCTCATTCTGCTTCACACCCTCTTGTTGTTTGGTTATGGAGTTCGTCTTTGCTGGAGACTCTTTGGAAGTTCCTCCAGAAGCTTTAGCGAGCTGCTCAGAAATCAGGGATGCTGCCACGTTCTTGCCTCTGCACTCCAGTTCTATGCCATAGCCTTGCTCAGTGACAGTAAGGACGCGTGCACTGAGTGGTTCGCCATCCACCAGAGTCTGGAACCACAGGAGGGCTTCACTGCTCCACTCCGATCCAAGGGGCTCCACACCTGATTCAACACGAGCCCAATAAGACAGAAACTTTTAAACATGCATCTTCTACTCAGTGAACTACTCGTAAAACGTCAACATACAGTACTAACTTTGACTCATGCAACATTTATTTATATAGTTACCATCATGTTTGCTGTAGATGTCAGTTTTTGCATGAAATTGCATGCCCTGTGATGTATTTATGTTTTCCCCCATATTTATAAACCAATTATCTGACTGTTTTTGTTCATTTTGACCTGGAAAATATTGAACACTACCATATTCAGCTGCTAGAGGGCCCTCGAGTCATATGGCAAGCCAAGTGTCCCATTAATAGGTAAAAGTGACTTTTAGTGAGACACTTTGCTTGCCATTAAAACCACCTTCATCTCGCTCCGGAACTCCTGGAGCAAAGGTCAAATCAGAATTGTTTTTCGGTGGTTATCTTGTTAAATTTCAAAGAAATGCACGGCAAGTTGTCCCTCTGCGTGCTCCCGCTTCCGCAAATCAGCTTTAGAAATGCAGCTAAGTGCATCTGAGACACACCTTTACTATAAAGTCCAGCAAGCAAATACCGTATTTTTCTTTGTGCAAGTCAGTTTTTTGCATAATTTGCATGCCCTGCGACTTGTAGGCCAAAGCGACACCTTTATGGATTTTTCCCCATATTTATAAACCATATTTTGGCTGAGATATGACCATTTCTATTCATTCTGACTGAAGAAAATTTTTTGAACAGTACCACTTTCAGCCACTTGATGGCAGCAGAATAGTAATAGGTGTGTGGCATGCTGTTGTATCATACAATAGGTAAACGTGGTTAAAAGACGAATTCAAAAGTTCAAGACATAAAACAACTGGACTTATGTCCTGGACTGACTGAGAAGCTTAGCCAGCTTTTAATGACTCAATCGGCTTGCCAAAGACTCCCCACCTTCATTCTGCTCTCTGCTTGGAACCATCAAAACGGCTGAACCGCCCCGGCAAAATGCAGCTAATTTGATCATTAAAGTGCATTTGTTAAGCAAATGTTAGACTGAGACACACCTTTGCTATAATTTCAAACAAACAAATTTTTTTTAACTACCGGTCGTTATCTTGTTAAATTTGAAAGAAATGCAGCGGCTGGTCCAGCTGCGCGTGCCCGCTTTGCACCACCAAGGCAGTGAAACAGTTTTTGAAATTCAGCTGATTTGACCATTAAAGTGCATTTATTAAGGAATAGTTCAACTGAGACACACCTTTACTGTAATTTCCATCAAACAAATAATTGTTTTTAAGTGTTGATCTTGTTCGAGTCCTCCCGTGCACGCTCCCGCGGCCACCATTTGGCAGCCCATTGGTTTTTGGCACAACAGCGGTCCACATTTCTGGGTTGTCAGTGGTGACGCGTAACAAACAGTGACGTATAACAGATGCAACATAAATGGCAAAGTGACATATTTATGATTTTTTTTCCCACTTTATTATACAAATATGGACTGGTACGACTTCTAGGGTGGTGCGACGCGTACGGCGGAAATTACGGTAATTGTTTTTAAGTGTTAATCTTGTTAAATTCTTGTTAAAGTCCTCCCGTGAACGCTCCCATGGCAGCCAATCGATTTTTGGCACAACACCGGCCCAAATTTCAGGGTGGTCAGCGGTGATGCATAATAGATGTGACTTATATGGTGAAATGACATATTTTTGTTTTTTTTCAACTTAATTAGACATACTGTATTTGGACTGATGCGACTTATACGGCGGAACAACGTTATCGGTGGAAAGTACGGGAGTTCACACTGAGCCCCGAGAACTCATTTAATTCAATTCAGTTAGTTTAAATAGTGCCAAGTCACAACAGAGTCATCTCAGGGCACTTTACTGAAACAAGAGACCTGTTACACAGAACCAGTGAAGAAATATATATATACAGAAAATACGGATTTCACTTAAGTACATCTATAATCGTTACCAAGTAAATTTTAATACTGTAGTAGGACTGTGATTTTGCAAGCTTTTTTTTTTGCAGTTTGTGTTTCTCATTGAATGTTTCAAGATTCAATTAGGAAAAATAAACTTAACTTAGTCTACATTGAAAACCTACTAGACTGTCTGCTTGTTGTTATCCTGACATCAGATTACCTGCAAGCCAGCAGCAAACTGTTTGGAAAGGAAGTGTCAGATGTTTGGGTGTAATAGGCCGCAGGTGGCCCTTTTCCACTGTTGCGCTGTAACCGTAGTCCACAAAGTTCACTACAGCTTTGCCATCAGAGAGTCCCTTCATCATGGCCCGGCACCAAGCTCCATCCCCTTGGAGGAACGCAGAACATGTCAAGACATCCAAACATGCTTGAAACACCAACGGAAAAAAGAATAAACTAAATTGTGTATAAAAGTATCTGTCACGTTTTTAATGTCTTACTGTGTAGGCAATACAGGTGGTCCCCGACTTACGAGCGAGTTCCGTTACAACGAGGCGCTCGTAACACGGAAATCTCGTAATTTGGAACGGCCGCCACGTGTCTCGTAAGTCCGGAATTTCGCTCGTAAGTTGGAACGGTTTTGCTAGCGCGACTACAAACACTCGTTTTTCATCGAAAAACTGCTTATGAGTGCATAAAAATGATCGGAAACGTGTGTCCACATGTTTAGCTAACGAACTGTGGTGAAAAAACACAGAAAAACTCAGTATTTTTTGCGTTTTTTCCAAAAATTTGCCAGCTCGTAAGTCCGGATCCTCGTAAGTTAGAGCACTCGTAAGTCGGGGACTACCTGTACTGTATTTATACCTGATGATCTGTGTTTGGTCGTTATATTTATTATCTGCTATGATTTTATGTCTATATTCTGTTTTTATTTCATTTTGCATATTGCTTGTTGTTTGTACAGCACTTTGGTTGGCCTTGTCGCTGTTTAAAGTGCTCTATAAATAAAATGGTGTGGTAATATTTAATTAAAACAAAGAGCTCTGGATATAATCTCACCAGGAAACACTGCGCAGCAGGGCTCTCCCAGGGTGGGAACAAAAGGGGTGGCATGAGCTTCACAATGCTGCTTCAACTGAGCCTGAAGTTCTTTTAGCTGCTGATGAGCTGAGAAATAAAACACATAACCTTGTTCTATATTTTTCCAAATAATTTAGCTCTAAAAATATTTAAGGTGGTGGGCCGGGAGCAGACTACGGGCTCAGTCCGGGCTGGGTCAGATTTATTAGGCCTAAATGCAACTTTACACTGGATGAAAAAAGGCTCAACGCCGGTGTTCTTCACTGACCCCTCTCGTTTTCTTTTCTCTTTAAGATCTGTTTTAACCGTCCAAAATCGTGTTTTTGGATTGCTAAAAGCAGCTAAATTATGAGCTAAGCTAACAGGCCACAGTGTTTCCCCTACATACCATAACTTTTTTTGGGGGGGTGGGGGAGGGTCAGACAGACAAACGTGAGCCGTGCGTTGTTTGTACCGACAGTTTTCAAGTGCGTGTGTGTGTCAGCGTGGGTGTTCAGCATAAGGGAAAAGGCTGCTTTTAGGTTTTTAGCTTGTGCACCTGCATTGCGAGCTGCTAGTTTAGCATTACGTCAGTGCCGACAGGTGGTTGGAGTGTTGGGTAGGTGGGGCGCTCGGTTCTGTTGATTCTCTTGGTTCTGTTGCCTAGGGGAAACACTCGGCCAACCGGGAAAAAACCTCTGTCTTGTCAAATCTCAAATTCTCGGTTTTAACCTGTGCCTTCATCTACAAAGTTGTTTTCTCTACAAAAAGAAGCTGAGAACTTATTTACTGATTTTTTTTTTATTAAAAGCTTTGTGTGAAAAATGCTATGCTAAAGAGCTCAAACCACATCGAGCATACCAATTTGAGAACTGAAAAACAGGAACGAGAGATAGCCCATGTCACGTCAAGGGGCCTCCCTTCCATTTTTCTTAAAGAGACACGCTGCTCACTCCCTCATTATTCAGCCTTCGGTTCAGACAGTCTTATACTGCCATCCAGGGGTATAAAAGGTACTACTGTACATACAAAACTAACCAACATTTCTTTTTAATTTTGACAATTACTAATTATTGTCAAATTTCAAACTATCGTTTATTGCAATAATTTCTGAAACAATTAATCGCCCAGTAAAATTTGTTATTGTGACAGGCCTACACCTGGGACTCACTGGCACTCTTTTTTTTTCTTTTTTTTTCTTTTTTCTTTTTCCATTTATAGATGGCCTCCCTTCACACCTTATAGCCATCCTCTCACTCCAATATGTATTTTTTTATTTATTTATTTATTTATTTTTATAGAGAGAAAGAAAGAAAAGAGAAAGTGAGACAACAAAACAACAATTGTCCACAGAAAGAGCACAAGGCAAACACACCAAACCTCCGTCCACAATCCTGCAAAGCACATGACAGAACACAGCAACGAAACATACAAGCATAAAGACTGATAATATTCATGACCTTGCAGTAGATTTCTATAAATACACATACCCATACCTACAAATATATATACAATATACATACATATATATTTATATTCATTTATATACCCATCTACATACATCTACATATACATCCCTGCATCCATTTGTGTGTGGTTGTGAGCATGCATAAGTGAATAAGGTTCCTCCAATAGAACATTTAGTAGCGATTGTGAAGCATCAGAGATCCGTCCCCCCAAAGCCCGAGACAGACGAAGGGGCGATCAAAGCCCAAGACCCCAGGAAGGACCCCGAGCCCAGAGTCCCCAGGACCACCCGAACAGGACGAGCCACTCGTCCACTCCCCAGATCCGACCAAGGGGAAGAACCGGACGAACCCCACCAGGGACCACACACAATGACCCCCCAGGGTCAATAGCGACAAATACACAGGCCCCCGCCGGAGCCCGCTGCACTGACGTAGCCCCAGGGCCGGTCACCGAGGCTCGGGCACCGGGGACGCCCATCCCTCAGGTCCAGACCCGACAGGACCAGAGGACCAGAGGACTCACTGGCACTCTTGAAGGAATCAACCTTAAAGAAGGCTACAAGCTTGGTCCAGCGGTATGACCACAAAATTTGGCTGTTTGGAATTACCACTGAGACGTACCAGCAGAACTTTGAAGTGAGATATGGAAATCAAGCAGAGTCTGCCTGACCAAAATAATTACTGTATCTGAATTTGGCTTCCCCACTCGGCCTTGATTTGGTCATACCATACCATACCATTTTATTTATAGAGCACGTTAAACAGCGACAAGGCCAACCAAAGTGTTGTACAAACAAACAACAGGCAACACAACAATGAAGTACAAAAAATAGACATAAGAACATTGCAGACCATAAATAAAACGACCAAACACAGATCAGCTAGTGTTGAAAGCGACAGAATAATAATGTGTCTTTAGACGGGATTTGAAAACCGAGAGGGAGGGGGTCTGTCTGACGAGCAGAGGTAACTCGTTCCAGAGTCTTGGGCCTGCTATCACCTTTGCGTTTAATACGAGTCCATGGAACTGTCAAAAGTTCCTGGTCTGCTGACCTCAGAGCACGTGGTGGGGCATATGGGCAGTGATGGCATAGTTATATTGAAAAAGTAACCTAGTTAAGTTACTGATTAGTCCTTGGGAAAAGTAACTTAGTTAAGTTACTGATTACTTAATTTGGAAAGTAACTAAGTTAAGTTACTGATTACTTGATTTGGAAAGTAACTAAGTTAGATTACTAAGTTACTTCATTACCACTTTCGGACGCTAGAGGCAGCAGTACAACTTTCGGCCGCTAGGGTCCACCGACCGTTCCTAGCTCATGTGTCCGAAAAAAGCCTCCTCTGCTCGGTCTCACTCTGTCGCAGCCCGGCCTCCTGAATTCTGGAGGTAGTTCTGAACTAGTGTTTGTTAGCAAAATATCTCAAGAACCACATAACAGATTTTTATGAAACTTACAGAAAGTAATCATTGGATGGATACAGTATTTACAACTGCTTAGCTGTAGGAGATGTTTGAGCTAAAATTCTATTTATTTATAATTTATTTTTGCAGCATGCGATCGTTTGGAAGACGTCAAATTGAAACAATTTAAATCCAGCAGATTTGACCATTACGTGAATTTATTAAGGAACGGTTAAGCTCAGGAACACTTGTGCTATAATGTCAGCTAACAAATATATTTTTAATCGTTTATTTTGCTAAATTTGAAAGAAATGAAGCCGTCCTACCCGCACGCATGCACATGTGCACGAATAGCGAAACTACTTTTTTAATTCCAGCTGATTTGACCATTTCGTAAATTTATTAAGGAAAGGTTAAGCTCAGACATATCTGTGCTATAATTTTCAGCAAACAAATAATTGTTTTTATCGTGTTTTTGAAGTGGGTCTCCCCCTCGGCTCCGTGAGCAGTGAGCATCTCAGTGTTTACGTTTCTGTCACTCACGCAACACGCCTGGTGTCAGGTTTCACAGCCACAGGTGACCGTCCCTCCTTGAGTCTTTTTTTAATCACTCCCCGAGATGCAGTGAGGAAATAAAATTAAATTGCAGTACTACAGAAAATGACAAAGTAACGCACAGTAATTTTGATAAGTAACTTTAATCTGATTACTGGATTTTGAAAAGCAACGCGTTAGATTACAAGTTACGTACTGAAAAAAGTGGTCCGACTAGAGTAACGCGTTACTTTGTAACGCGTTACTGACATCACTGCACATGGGTGTATCAAATCAGAGAGATAGGCGGGGGCGAGACTGTTCAGCGATTTGTAGACATAGAGGAGAATTTTGAACTGGATTCGAAGATGAACCGGTAACCAGTGCAGGGAGGCCAAGACTGATGTAATTTTGCCTGTACTAGTTAAAAATCAGGCTGCTACGTTCTGGACCAGTTGTAGTCTTGCAATGGTGGTCTGACTGATACCAAACAGAAGTGAATTGCAGTAATCAAGCCTAGATGTAATAAATGCATGTATTACTGTCTCCAGATTATTTTTGGATAATATGGGTTTCAGCTTAGACAGTCGCCTCAGCTGGAAAAAACAGGATTTAACAATCATATTTACATGGCTGTTGAGTTTCATGGAAGGATCCATTATCACTCCCAGATTTGTGACTTCTTGTTTTTCAGACAGGGCTAGAGCAGAAAGGTCAAAGCAGTGGTTCGAGATTGTGTCATTGGGAAGGAACAATATGGCTTCAGACTTCTTATCATTAAAACTTAAGAAATTTAAAGCCATCCAGTCCCTGATGTCACCCAGGCAGTCGAGCAAAGGTTGAATAGAGCATGTACCATTGTTTCTTAGGGGGAAGTAGATTTGACAGTCATCAGCATAGAAGTGGAAAGGTATGTTGTGTTTCCAGAAAATAGCACCGAGTGGCAGTAGGTATAAGGAGAATAAGAGAGGACCCAGGATGGACCCGTGCGGAACCCCCCATTTAAGTGCCGCCACTGCAGAACTAAAATCGTTGATGGACACACAAAAGGATCTGTCAGAGAGGTAGGATCTGAACCAATTGAGGGCTGACCCTGTGATGCCCACCCACTGCTCTAACCTAGCAATGAGGATCTCATGGTCGATGGTGTCGAAAGCGGATGTAAGGTCCAATAGGTCAAGCAGCACAGAGTCACCAGTGTCTGTGAATAGGAAGATGTCATTAAAAACCTTCAGTAGAGCAGTTTCAGTGCTGTGGAGAGATTTCAAGCCAGATTGGAATAACTCGAGGATAGCATGATCCTCCAGGAAGCACTTCAACTGGGACTCGACTATTTTCTCTAGAAGTTTAGATACAAATGGGAGTCTGGAGACAGGTCTGAAGTTAAATACTACTGAGGGGTCAAGGTTTGTTTTTTTCAGGAGAGGTTGAACGGCAGCATGTTTAAAGTATTTTGGCATCACACCAGTGGATAAACTGCTATTTACAATAGAAAGAATGGAAGGACCTAGAGTGGGAAAAACCTCCTTTAGTAGCTGAGGGGGGACCAAATCAAAGGGGGAACCAGATGGTTTCAGGCTGCACATGACCTACTCTAGAGAGGACAGAGAGATTGGTTTGAAGTGGTCAAATACAGCAACAGATAGAGTTGAGATGGATGGATCATGAGTTGGAGGAGAAATGAGAGCTCGTGTGGTCTCAGTTTTTTCTGAAAAGAAATGTAGGAAACTCTTGCACAGTTCAGTTGAAGCTTCCAGGGGTGATTGTTCAGTGAGGTGGAGAACAGAGTTTAGGGTGGAGAACAAAACTTGTGGATTGTGAGCGTTTGATGAAATGATATCTGAAAAGTATTGGGATTTAGCAGTTTTTACTGCTTTCTGATAACGTCGCCAACTCTCTTAATATTTGAAAAGAGACCTGCAGCCTGTCTTTTCTCCATTTACATTCCGCCCTCCTGCATTGCTGCCTAACAGCTTTGGTCACGTCATTCAGCCACGGTTCTGCTCTGAGTTTTGGTTTTCTAGATTTAACAGGAGCAACATGATCCAGAGCCCTTAAACAAACAGAGTTGAACTGGGATGTCAGCTCCTTAGTGGAGGAGATAAACACTGGGGGCTAAATGATCATTTCAGAGTTGTAAACATCAGTGAAACGTACGGCAGTTAAATGGTTAATGGCCCTACTGCTACGTGCAGGAATGCAATGCTTAGGAGTTAGATGGGGGAGGGTGAACTCAAACCGGACTGGCATGTGGTCTGAAAACACATTTGTTACAGGTCCCGAGTGTCAGGACTGCTGCAACAGTGATGACACACCATCTGAAGAATAATAAAATTAGGAGTCAGAGATGACGACCATTGTTTCGCCTTTAAATCCAGAAAGCGTGTGAAGCCAACCGGAAGTCCGTCCCCGAAACCAACCTGGAAGCAACGCACCCCCCCAAAACAAAGGTTCCGCTTCGTCATCACCGCTCCTCAGGAAAACACTATAAAAATGCAGGCATATTAACTTGCCGAACCGCAAACAAAATATAACATATATTTGAAAATAGGATCAGCTGCACATGGAAATACTTTACATTCATAAGAAAACCAAATATTGTGGTGACATTTTTAGGTGCACCACACGCTCCCCAACTTAAAAGGTGGCTCCCGACACTTCAAAGCCCGTGATAACATTTCACAAAATATTAACAACTTGGTTCTTATCACAGGAACCTCACTCAAAAGAACCTTTCCCTTCAGTGTACACATCTCAGTATACAAAATTATAAGGCACTGCAAAAGGCATTGTCGTTGCATAAGGCACAGTCTGTTGAGTATAAAATTGCTCTTGTACAGGTTGCATTACCCATAATGGTGAAGCTTGTAACCCACACAGTCCAACATGACCTATGACCCCTTGTGGCTGATAGGAGGGCTGACCCATAGTGTTGTAGGTGAATGTCTGAGGTGGTCTCCTTGCTCGCGTAGACCTCCTGAGAAATTCCTCCTGAGTTGGTACTCGCTCCTCTTGCTCAATTTCAGGTTCAACCTGTTCAGTGTCTCTTCCCAGTTCTTGTTCTCTTTGTGCATCGTCCGTTTCACCGTTTTGGACCAGTTCATTTTCAGCTGGATGCTGAAAATGTTCATCTACAGTGTTCAGTTGAGAGTCCCTCTGTTGGTCCACGGGTGTGAAAACTTGGCTTGACACTGGATGAATTTGGGTGACTGGTTCCTGTAGTCTTGTTGACACAGGTACTCTGAGCCAATAACGCATCCTGGAGTCACTCTCAGAATCTGATGAGTCGCTGTCTCGATTACTTTGACTTGGAGTGACACAGTGGCCTCTGACTCTGCTCCTGGTGGGTGCTTTATCTTTTCTGTGATCAACAGTTAAAGGTAAGTCATTCACCAGGTGCAGCAGATTTCTGTGGAGGACCCTGGTATTCTGGGCATTGTTCTCAGGACATACTTTGTAGATGGGGCTGTCATTGATCTGCTCTTTGACAATGTACACAGTCTGCTCCCAATATGACCTGAGCTTTCCAGGTCCGCCCTTTTCTCTCAGGTTGCGAACTAACACTCGATCACCAGGCTCCAAGACAACTCCTCTCACATGTTGGTCATAGTGTTTCTTTCCACGAGCGCTCGATTGCTGGCTGTTGTTGTTAGCAATACGATAAGCCTCTTTCATCCTCCTTGCCCACTCTTGAACATATCCATATGGTGTTTCACTGTCCTCCTCTGTGTTGAGTCCAAACATGAGGTCCACGGGCAAGCGGGGATGCTGTCCAAACATTAAGAAATGTGGGGCAAACCCTGTGGCCTCATGTTTTGTGCAATTATATGCATGGACAACTTGGGGCAGAAAGTCTTTCCAGTTATCCTTTTCTGCCTCCTCAAGAGTTCTCAGCATTTGTAGTAGGGTGCGATTAAATCTCTCTGCAGGATTTCCCTGTGGGTGGTATGGTGTTGTACGTGAGTGACTGACACCTGACAGCTGCTGTAGTCCCCTAAACAGTGAGTTTTCAAATTCACGGCCCTGGTCGTGATGTAGTCTAGCAGGGTACCCAAAACGAGGAATAAAATCGTTGTATAGTTTCTCCGCAGCAGTTTTGGCTGACTTGTTTCTGGTCGGCCACGCCTGAGCGAACCGTGTAAAGTGGTCAACTGCAACAAGGATGTATTCGTAACCACCTCTGCTCTTTTCTAGATGCATAAAGTCAATGGATACTAGCTCCATGGGTGCACTGGAACTGATGCTCCCCATGGGTGCCCTGACGTGTGTGGTGGGTTTCTTTTGTTTTATACAGGGACATTGTCTCGTCACATAAGCTTCAATGTCCTTCTTCATAAAGGGCCAGTAGAAGCGATCTCGGGCCAGGTTGATAACTCTTTCAGCACCGAGGTGACCCATGTCCTTATGAAGGAGTTTCAGCACCAAGGGCCTGTACTCTGCAGGCAGTACAAGCTGTTTTCTACCCCCAGCTTCTCTGTAAAGTAGCTCATTCTCCATCTTAAGTTTCCCCCACTCACGCATTAACCTCCGCACTAACCCATCTGCATTTTGTCTGTCTCTGTCAGTTAGTGTGGGTTTGGTCTCTTTTAACCTGAGGAGTTCTTTAATTGTCGTGTCTTGTCTTTGTGCTCTCACTAGCTCTTCATGGCTAATGCTAGGTAAGGCTGGTGCGTCTGGCCTAGTGTCCGACCCAATGTCTTGAGCCAGGTTTAAGGCAGCTACATAGGCAACATCACTCTTCTTTGCTACCTCACTCCCTTCCCATGTTGCACAAACAATGTCTCGGCTAAGCTCCTCTGTACATTCTCCAACATAACTGTCAATGTCCAGCGGAAGGCGTGACAAAGTGTCAGCGTCCACATTAACTCTACCAGGTCGGTACTTGATGTTAAACCGGAAATCTGCAAGCTCTCCTACCCACCTATGTCCTGTCGCATTTAACTTTGCAGTGCTCATTACATATGTCAAGGGATTATTGTCGGTATACACTGTGAACTCTGGGGCATAAAATAAATAATCCCTGAACTTCTCACAAATGGCCCATTTAAGAGCTAGGAACTCTAGCTTACCGGAATGTAAACAATAGTTTTTTTCAGCTGGGGTCAGAGTTCTTGAGCCATACGCTATGATTTTTAATTTTCCCCCCTGCCTCTGATACAACACAGCCCCGAGCCCTTTCTCACATGCGTCAGTATGTAAAACAAAGGGCAGTTCGAAGTCGGGGTAGGCAAGCACAGGTGGGTCGGACAGAGTGTCAATGAGCTGCCTCAGGATGTGGTCGTGCTCACCTGTCCAGCTGATAGGAGCCCTTGAGGGCAGCTGAGCACTTCGGGTTTTCTTGGGCTTGGTCTGAGTGTTTTCAGGACTCCCTTTGACTTGTAGGAGGCTGTACAAAGGTTTAGCAATCCTGGAAAAATCTTGAATGTAGGCCCGATAATAACTTAAAAACCCAAGCAGTTTTCTTAACTCACCCACGTTCGTTGGCGTCTTCTGACTGAGTGACTTGACAGCTTCATAGTCCTTTGGATCGATTCGGACCCCCTTTTCTGAAACCAGCCTACCCACATATCTGACCTCTGCTTTGAACAGTTCACATTTGGTTGGGCGAAGCTTAACCCCATGTTGCTGAAGAGCTCTGAGGACCTTGTGCAACGCCTCAACATGTTCAGTGAACCCCTTTGAATAGCAAAGGATGTCATCCAGATATGGAATGCAACAATCATCACGCAGGGTGTCTAGCATTTCTTCCACACTGTGTTGAAAAGTGGCGGGGGCATTACTGAGACCAAAAGGAATCCTTACTAGGGATGTGCCGATCGATCGGTCACCGATCATAATCGGCAGTGGTGGGCCTCCGACCGCTAGGTAGCGCTGTTGCGCTAATCCGCTTGTAGCGTAGCTAAATAATCTGTTAGCTTTACAGCGGATTGACTAAGTTTTATAATTCATAAGCGGATTTATGCTATTTTTATTTAAAATGCAGTACCGCTAATAACTAAATATCTATCAGTAAAAACGAAATAACGTATTTACGAGCAGCGCCGGATGTGGTCCGTCACAAAAAAGCGTCCCCCTCAGTCTCTTGGTGTGTGCTCTCTCTATAGCAGTTAGCAGCCAGTGTGTTACTCTGCAGCCTTATTGCTTGTTTTTGAAGAGTCAGACGAAGACTTTTTAACATGGAGGGTGAACTTATGGATGTTTCTCAGGGCCTACGCGACGCGTCTGGATTTAAAAATAGAATTTCGCCACATTAGCACTCTTCAAAATGGCGTCCGCGACGGCCAAAGAAGCCAGGATTTTACAACAAAACACGGTAAAACAATTATTTCTTTGCTGAGAAAAAATATATTTCATAGCTGACGTTATAGCACAAGTTTTTCTGAGCTTGAGAGTTTCACGAAATGGTCAAATCTGCTGGATTTAAAAAAGTAGTTCACCATTAGGACTCTTCAAAATGGCGTCCGCAGGGCAGCAAACTTACATACTCAGGGAATCACAAGGAACTCAGGAGACAGAGGCAACAGGAGACAATGCCAGGACAATGATAAACACAGAGATACAGACTTATTTTTGATTTGATTTGATGTTCATTCATTCATTTTAAAAGAACAATACAAAACAGTTTCATCAGATACAAGGATGAATAGACTTTTAGCTGAATGGATGGATGGATAGACAGTTAGCTGGATGGATGATCTTTAACAAGTTCTAAAATCATTAAAATTTAACCTCAGCTTGTGCCTCTGACCCAACAGAACCTCCTTCAGCAGCAGAACCCTCTGTGGTTCTCTGACTTCATCAGTCTGCAGGACTTCATCAGTCTCTCTCCTGGTTCTGGAGGAGTTCTGACCCACTCTTCTTTCCATTGTTGCTTCAGTTCTTTGAGGTTTCTGCTCAGCTCTCTGAAGGTCCCACTTCAGGTTCTGGACTCTGACTGGGCCGTTGATTTGATTTGATGTTTATTCATTCATTTTAAAAGAACAATACAAAACAGTTTCATCAGATAGAAGAATACAAGTAGGATAAAATGAAAGGAGCAGAAAGAAGATGGAATCTTATTATATCTGCCCCTTATTTATTTCACAGTTTGTTCAACCAATGATAACCTTCAAACTACATCACAAAATGAATAAATCTACTAATTTATCTAACTGTAATACTGTACACAAACACACTAAGCTACATCATATATACTTGAATGAATTTCAATAAATTTAGCTGAAGAAACAAGGTGTTTGATGGGTGACTGAAATGTTTTCTGGTGATTACTCTTACAGCTCTCTTTTGTAAAATAAAAACAGGCTTTGTAATTGTTTTGCACGCTTTTCCCCAAACCTCAATACAATAGATTAAATGTGGAACAATGATTGTGTTATACAACATATACAGAGCTTTATCAATTAAAAAATCCCTGACTTTATATACAGGTACATGAACACACAGCATGACAATCACAAACACCTGGACAACAAAATGGAGGAGATAAGCAAGACAATTAACAGAGAGACCAGGGAGTGTAGGGATGGGGACCCATCACCTGAGAACTACATGCTTACAACTGTTATCTTGAAGTTCTAGGGTGTAGAGAGCCACAGAAACGGTTATGGTAGGCCGGATTTGGCCCACGGGCCTTGAGTTTGACACATGCGATCTAGTGGTACTAAAAGTAACAAAAGAAAAAAAAAAACAGCCAAATATGTCAGCAGTTTAGCTAACAGACTTTGGAATGGGTACATTTTGTCCTTGTGAAACCTGTTGAAGAGAACCAAACTAAATACTCTGAAACTCAAACAACTTACTGTATAACAGTTCATGCACCGCTAGTTGGCAGTGTAGTGCAAATATTGCATAACTTGCTGCTACCAATTGTTGAATTTAATTAGCGGATTAGAATTAGCTTCCCCTAATTTTCATAAGACATTAGTGCTTTTGAAATTGCGGACCTAAATAAATTAATTAGTGCTTTAGAAATAGCGGAACTAATTTTTGGATTAGCGTTGCCCACCACTGATAATCGGTCGATAATCATTAAAGCGTATGTGATCTGCTTTTGCCTTCAATTACCGATCACAGAGCCTGTGATGCGAAGTTTGCTAACTGCAAAACGTGCGACGAAAAAGTACCTCGTGGAGGAAGTTCAACGAAGTCCTTCAACACAACAAACCTAATTCGTCATTAAAATGTTTTAATACGTTTTAATAACTTACCAAAAGCCGTCTGCCAGCGCCGCCATTAGCAACAACTGTTAGCATGTAGCCCCACCGAGTAGCCCCACCGAGTCCGCTGCGCAGTTACGGGCAGTCCAGTTTAGCTGCGGCTTCAAAAAGGCTGTCGGCTTTGTTATTCCAAGTTAGCTGGGTGTCCCCCGATATCTTCTGCTTCCAGTCCGACATCGAGGCGAGCTCCAGGAACCTCTGATCGCACAAAGCCGGCTGTCGAATCTGCAGCTCTGGTTTAGCATGTTAGCCTTAGCTCATACCATGAGCTGCTGGTCTCGCGCGGCGCTGTGGGAGCGCTCGGCGGAGCGATCGCGGCTGCTGCTCCAGTCCTGAGACATTCACAGAGTTCAGGGAGTGTTTCCAGTTAATTTATCCGTATGAGGCATCCTCTTATGGGAGAAACAGTCCTCCAAAAGCCGACTGCCGAGTGCCGAGACTGGAACTAATGAATGTAAAATGGCGGAGGCGGTTCTTCTTCTTCTTTGGTTTTTAACGGTAGCTTGCATCCATCATTGTTGCACTACTGCCATCTCTTGGTGCTTATATATTAATTTATTTTCTCAAATTCTCTTATTGAGTCCAGTATTTTTTTTAAAACGAAATATCTTTCTTTTCCCTTCATCACTACTCAGCTGAGCAGCGACTTCCTCCAACTTTATGCAGTTGATAATTACTTTTATTTACTTTGTTCTCTGAAATAAATGAGTAAAAATATGTTTTTGTCTGAATTATGGTGATTTTATGGTTCTGAAAAGAACATGAGTGCTGCTTCTGGCTACAAGATCTGAAAAGTTTTCAGATCTTGTAGCCAGAAGCAGCACTCATAAGTTACAGGCAATCCATCTGATCGGTGATCGGTATATGTGATCGGCACACATATAAGCGATCGGTAATTGTGATCGGTATCGGTGATCGTCACACATAGGTGATCGGTATCATTATCGGTTTCATAAAACCTGATCGGCACATCCCTAATCCTTACCCACTCATATAGCCCCCAGGGTGAGACGAAGGCAGTCATATGGCGTGAACCCTCAGCCATATACCCCTGGTGGTAAGCTTTACCTTGGTCCAGAATGCTGAACCAGCTGTGGCCGCCCAGCGTGTCCAGGAGGTCCCGGATGCGCGGAAGCGGGTGGCGGTCAGGCACGGTCTTCTGATTCAACTGTCTGTAGTCAATGCAAAGTCTTAGCGTGCCATCCCGTTTCCTCACACACACTACAGGCGCAGCAAAGGGTGATTTCGACTTGACTATCCAGCCTTTGGCCAGTAAGTCCTGGATGTATTCTTTCACCTCTTTGTATAATGGCTTGGGGATGGATGTGTATGTGCGTTGGACTGGGATGTCGTCTGTCAGGTTAATGGTCATGTTCAAACTCGGAATATTTCCAATGTCTCCATCATCTCGGGCAAAAGCATTTGATTCCTCAAATAACATTTGCTCTACTTCCTTTTGTTGTTCTGGTGTTAGGTGGCTGATATCCACTGGAGGGTGCCAGTGGGCAGTATTGGATGGCTCCTGGTCTTGACTAGACTTGCTCACAGAGTCGACAATGCAGGTAGAGATTGGTGCTGTTTCACCAGGGGTTTTGGGTTGGTCAGTCTCTACTATTTTTGCAATAGGCTCAATAGAACCCAAAACTGTTGAACTAGGTAGTGTCACACTCCGGCTGGAATAATTTGACACCTGTACTTTAATATACGGCCTCTCTGTCTTTTCTATCTGTAAAAGTCCCGCTCCAACACTAAGCTGTTCAAGGTGGACATTATCTAGTACTGGTTCAAACAACACAAGTGACTCTGTTGAGCTAATACTGTCTGGGACTCTACACTTAATGTAAGCCACCTGATTAGGATAGACTATTCCCCCTTTGAAACCTACTTTTACAGTAGCTGGCTCATGTATAGGATGTTCTTTAGCCTGGATGAAACTTACTAGGGTGCTTACAGTAGAAATGTCAGTCCCCATGGCTCTACCAATAAGCTCAATAAGTTTGTAGTTTCCCCCATTGTCTTTAATGAACTCGTGGATTACATTAAAGCCTACTATGGGTCTCTCGATCTTAAGGCGGCTCACAAGGAAGGGTACACGTATCGATAGGCCTGGGTCATTGTTGCCCTCAAGGTTGACTACAACTTCCACCCATCCATCATAAGGTACTGAGTCCCCCGTGACTGCCTTCACATTAAGTTCATCATCCATCAGTTCACTTAAGGATCTAATCTGTTGTCCGGGTAAGTATCTATTTAGCCATGCCTGATCTATAAGACTTACCCCCGGTGTCTAATACCACCGTTACAAGGTAACCTGCCATCATACATTTCAGAAGGGACTGGCGACCTACTAGGGGAGCTACTAGACCACGTGGTGTTTCTTTGTCAGTTCCTTGCGAACATGCACCTAACATCTCTCTGTCAGTAGTGGTTTTGGGCCTTTTCTTTGGGTGGGACTGCTGAGGTTTGCCGATCAGAGGTGGTCCCCCTGCTCTGATCGTCTCCAGTTTCCCGACGGCTTAGTTTTCTTCAGGCACCCTACAGCACGATGCCCTTCTTCTCCGCAGACAAAGCAGTGGTTACAGTTCGGGTTGACTTGAGAAGCACAGTTCTGACAGCTCTTTCTTTCTCTTTGAGATCTTCTCTCTGGTTGGGGTCTTGAGCTCCTCTGCTCTGGTGCTGGAACATGAACTGTCCTTGCTTTCAGGTTTTCCATAGCTTGTGTCAGTGCTTCCACCTGGGCGCTGAGTCTTTGAAGTGTGAAGTCATTATTAATCTGATTTACTTTCACGTCGTCCTTTGTTTGCTCTTTCAACTCACTGTTTGTTGTGTGTGCATGACTCACTTTGATGGTAGAACTACGGCCAAGTCGACGCTTCCGCTCGCTTTCCTCCGCCGTGGTCTTTATTACTTGGCGAAGCAGTGCCTCATCACTGACAGTGGGGTCACCCAGGAGGGTCTTGAGGTCTCTGCGAACACTGTCGTACTTCTCCCCTATGCCCTGGCAAATAGTGTTGAGAAAGACACACTGAATTGTGGATATATCGTACTTAACGACTGAGTCTGGTTGTCTGAGTGAGAACCGGATCTTTTGTTTCAGTCCAATCATTCTATATAAAAACTGCTGAGGCGTCTCATTTTCAAACTGCTTAGCACACATTAAATCTTGAAAGAGTTCTGTGCTGCTTTTCTCACCTAAGTGAGACTGCAGGAAACTTTTAAGCTCAGAAACTGTGAGATCGTCTTTTATTGTTAACATATCTCTGAAGTTACCTGGTTTAATAAGACGTAACACTCCTCTAATCACCTCATTTGGAGTGTGATTCTCCCTGAGACCCTCATCTATCTGTTTACAGATGCTGTTGTATCTAATTTCTAATAATAATAATAATAATTAATTCAATTTATAACGCACTTTTCATTACTGAAAATCTCAAAGTGCTACACATATATTGAATGTTACACACATTCATAAACCGGTGGCGGCAGACTACCATGCAAGGTGCTTTCCAGTTCTACCGGGAGCTCATTTCTGATGTCGTGTCACTAATCATCCCACCATGCACTTTGAATTCTCTACGGGACAGCAGTGGTAAATCTTTCATGGCTATCATACTCTCACCAGTGTAACTTGGAACGTTCTCTGAATGAGGGACAGACCACTGGGGTGGGCACAGAGGTTGATGGGGTTGGAGAGTCGGGACAAGTGGGTCCCCTGTAGCTGGTGGAACTGATGCCCAGGTTACCTGCTGGTTGCGAGATTGGCTGGTGTGAGGTGGTGTTGGACTCAGTCCCTGTGGGTCTGCGTCGCCATCGCTGCCTTGTGGCTGAACACGGGGAATGGCCTGCTCACTTGTACTTGCTTCAGCTTCAAAAGACACTGTAGTTTGTCCACGATTCACCATAGTCCCATCTATGATACATTCTAGTCTTTTTAATAATGGCAAACCCTGGTCCTCCCAACCCAGGATTGTTGGACATTACAGGTAGGTAGTCAAATATTCAGCACAACTTTCTAAATATTCAACACAACTTTCTTCATCGTCTTGAATCAACTTACTAGAGTCCAGTCCTTCAACGTCTCCAAGAGAAGTTGCGATGAATTGGGCTTCACTACCTGTTAGCTGGTGTAACTTCTTCTTGATGCTCCAAAGTTGTTGCTTTCTCTCACCGGAAGACATCCTGCTGATCTCGGCCGCTTGAGTCCACAGTGCTGCACTCTGTAGGCTGGTACACCCTTTTCACTGGTTACCGGCCTCACTTCCGCACACTGGGTCACTCCTGGCACTGAGAACGTGTAGCACGAGAGGTCCTGGTGGTCAGTATCATTGGATCAGCAGTAGCCCATGGATGTGTGGCGTGCTGATCCCGGACGAGCCCCCACAATCTGTTACAGGTCCCGAGTGTCAGGACTGCTGCAACAGTGATGACACACCATCTGAAGAATAATAAAATTAGGAGTCAGAGATGACGACCATTGTTTCGCCGTTTAGATCCAGAAAGCGTGTGAAGCCAACCGGAAGTCCGTCCCCGAAACCAACCTGGAAGCAACGCACCCCCCCAAAACAAAGGTTCCGCTTCGTCATCACCGCTCCTCAGGAAAACACTATAAAAATGCAGGCATATTAACTTGCCGAACCGCAAACAAAATATAACATATATTTGAAAATAGGATCAGCTGCACATGGAAATACTTTACATTCATAAGAAAACCAAATATTGTGGTGACATTTCTAGGTGCACCACACATTTTCACCTATTTCAAGATTACTAACAGTCGTATCATGAGTTAAAACAAGGTCCAATGTATGTCCACGCTCTTGGGTGGGACCGTTTACATGTTGATTTAAATTAAATGCGTCCAATAAATCTAAAAAAATCCCTAACCATGGGCTTCTTATGACAACACACGTGCAAATTGAAATCACCAAAAATGACCACCCGATCATATTTAGGTGTGATTTCAGCCAAGAAGTCAGAAAATTCATTAATGAAATTCTTAGACCTAGGTGGACGGTACACAAGTGCACATAAAGTCACAGGCAAATGGCCAAGTTCAAAGACAGTCAGTTCAAAACTGGAGCAGGAAACTTGAATGGGCAGTTGTTTACAGTCAAAAGATGATTTGAATATTGTTAATAATCCACCACCACGACGACCTGATGTCCGCGGGTTGTTAAAATGCAAACAGTTTGAAGGTAATATTTCCGTCAAGGCGCTATCTGGTCAGCTATCTCAAATTCTCCTGGTTGTTTATGTGAACGAGAAGCTCTGCTCAGCTTGCTTTGCTCCCTCACTCCCCTTCCTGCTCCCTTCCCCCTGCCTCTCCTATCACTTCTCTCTTGAGGACACCTGTGGATCTGTGTCAGAGTTGAACTGGCTGATAAACACTGTGCCATCTTATCAAGACTATGGGACTTTCTGGCAGTCCACGGACAACTCACTGCCCTCGTCGGGCTCCTCATGCATAAATGTATTATGATGCCATTATGTCTGCTGTCTATGTGCAAGGTCTTTTTTTTTTCCAACTCACACTGTGTCCCGACCAGGACACAGTGCAAGATATGATTTTTTTTAAACCTCCTTGTGTTTTTTTTTCTCTTTCCCTTACTTTCGTCTTTTTGTCTATAACAGGTCTTACGTGTAAATGAATCCCTGAGGCTCAGTGTGATTAATCTGTATAAATAAAGGTTGAATGAATGAGCAGCAGAAAATGTCAAATGAGACTGATCAATCCCTGTTGATGAACCTACATCCAAGAAAATATGTCTGTATCTGACGAGTAAATGTATTGACTAGAGTTGGACGATATCTCTATTTTAAAAATACAGTATACTGTACATAGTTCCCATGTGACGTCACATCTGTGGAATTTCCGAGTGGACCCTCCCACAGGGAGGCAGAGAGCAGTAAGAGCGCAGTCTAATGGATGTCCATTTTTTCACGTTGTTTTTTTTTGTTAATTTCTAATTAATTGCAATGGTTACTTTGTGTTGGGTCAGTGGGTGTTCCAGTCGGGTAGACGTTTGGGCAACGCGCAGGTTTCACTTAATCAAAAAAAGTAAACGTGAAGGATTTATCTCATCGGAGAAGCTCACTCACAGCAGCTGACTTCGGATCTGCTCTGGAAGACGTCGTGCTTTTGGCCGGTAAACAAAATATTCTACATAAATCATTTTGTGAAACAATGTCAGAACAATGTTAGAGTACAACTGTCTGTGTGTTAGAGCTGTTTTTTTCTTCATTATTTAGCAACACCGTCTTGCTGTGGTTAGCTTAGCATCTCGCTAACGCGACAACGGCCTCCTCACGGTCTCGCCGGGAGACCGCCCCAGTGGGGGAAGGAGGACGGGAGCCAAGTCGTGCGGGCGACGCGTCGGTCCCATGGGACGTGCCCCCGCAGCCGCGACGGATCCACGCCGTCCGACCTGAGCTCCCACGAGCCTCCGTGCGACGGACACTCCGCTAACGCGACATGCTAACTTCCAACACGGTAACACTCAAAGTGCTGGTCCTGTAGTAATTAAATAATTAATGATATCAGAGTACAGGTAGTCCCCGACTTACGAGCGCTCTTACTTACGAGGTCCCGGACTTACGAGCATGCATCTCATTTAAAAAATATATATATATATTTTTATATATATATAATTTTTTTTATAAATGAATACATGTACAGTACTGTACAGTCACCAAGCACTTAGCCTATCCTAACACAGTTTTTAAAGATGGAGTGAGTTGAATTGTCTCCCTTTCACATAAAGGGAGCTAGCTCCATTCCCATAAAGGGAGCTAGCTCCATTCCGAGAGCTAGCTCCCTTTATGGGAATGGAGCCTGCAGGGTGGAGGGAGACAATTCAACTGACTCCTTAAAGAGCGACTAAACCCCGGTCTAAAAACTTGTTTACGGTGACCTCTATGGGGTTGAACTGGTGGATTACACCTTAATTTACTTATTTGTCCAAACGCTCATGCGTGATATGTCTGCTCATGTGTGACATCACAAAGGTGGTTCAAGCAGAGCCAATCCCCTGCAGAGATGAGAAGGTCCTGCAGCATTCATACCTTATATGGAAGTGCCACATTTCACTCCTGACAAACGGTTTTATTTTTCATTTTTTCCCCATTTTTTTAAGCCTTTGGTTTTGGATGGAATGGGTGGAATAGATAAATACATCTACATGTTTATCCTTTGTTGTTGCCAGTGGTGTCAAAAGTATTCACATTCATTACTCAAGTAGAAGTATAGATACTGGGATTTAAAATTACTTCTGTAGAAGTAGAAGTATCAACTCTAGCTTTTTACTCAAGTAAAAGTAAAAAAGTACTGGTTTCAAAAACTACTTAAAAGTATAAAAGTAAAAGTAGCGTAAGAAAAAGCAACAACAAAGACAAATGCTTAGGCTGCACCACACATACTATTGTATACAACCCCACCTCCCCCACAAAAATCATTTTTTTAGACTAGATTATATTATATTGTTAATGTTGAAAAACTAGGGGTGCACTAAGCTACCTGTCTTAACTGCATATATGCCCATTGAAAATAGGGTTGCCAACTCCTTGATAAATAAATAAGGGACACCTCTCGGCAGGGCTGGTCACCCCATTTAACCCCCCCCCCCACACACACACACACACACACACACACACAAACACCCTGCCTGCCCCTCCTCACTTTGAAATCAACCTGAATTCATTTGGATACGTGTTTTTGAATTATAAAAATATGTATAAACAAATTATTACACAATTAACCATTTATTTTTAGTGCAAATAGAATTGCCAGAAACAAACATATCTTTTGAAAATTATGTATCTTTCTTAAACAGACCTCTGTCCTGCTTAATAACTTAAAACAGAATTATGTATCTTTCTTAAACAGACCTCTGTCCTGCTTAATAACTTAAAACAGAATTATGTATCTTTCTTAAACAGACCTCTGTCCTGCTTAATAACTTAAAACAGTATTAAATAACAAAAAATCAATACGAACATTCTGTAATAGTGCATTTAGTGCAACGTGCAAATAAAGTTTGTAGTAAATCTGTAAACATAAACACATTGTGCCTCAAAGGCCATGGCTTTCCACTTGTAGTAAAAATAAAAAACTTGTAAACTAAAACAGTGGAACGTTACATTATGGAGTCAACCTATTTTTTCCATTTGTTTTTCTGCTGAGATCGTGCTGCAGCAAGGAATGCTCTGTTTTTCAGTGCCAAAGAGTAAAACTCTGAGCAAGACATTTCATAATTTAGACTGACAATGAGCTCACTTCTAATTAGTTCAGTAGAACATTTGTTTCGCACATCAGTCCACTTACTTTTCATGAAAGAGAAAATCCTTTCCACAAACCCAGTGGAAGATGGGATGCTGAGGACAAAGGATACAACAGCTGGATGTTGGAGAGGTCAGCTGCCTGAAGAACTTGCATCCACTTCTCTGCTGTTCCCTGGGACTGCCACCTTTCTTTCTCCTGAGGTGAGGTGGTGAGGTGGTCTATCAGGCTGTTTGCAGTCACACATTCCTCATACAGCTCATCCATAGACATGTTCAGCCTGCCAAAAGGTGTTAAAGTTCATTAGTGATACATAGCCTAGGTTATGTAGTGATAAATAAATGGAAAAACGTGTATTGTTTATATTTATAATTTAGCATTGTATTTAAACTACATTTTGAAATGTATTTATTAATTTACCTATATGAACTGTGTTTTTTTAAAGATGGACAAGGTTGTATGTTTGCATAAAGTAAATTCACAATTATGTATTTATTTGTACGTGTCAATTGTACACTTTTGTTTATAACTATCAATAATTAAACATGGTTCACCACTAC